>CAUYRT010036731.1:0-87582 GCA_963574885.1 Lepilemur ruficaudatus
TTCCATGTCCTCCAAGCCCAACCTCGGGGCTGATGCAGAGAGCATCCCCGGTGAACACAGCCGCACACAAATCTCAGAATCAGAACCTGCTTCCTAGAGAATACAACCTAAGACAGACACTCACACTGAAAAGCAAAACCAGCAAAAAAAACTCAGTCTGTG
This sequence comes from Lepilemur ruficaudatus, assembly GCA_963574885.1. Classification (NCBI taxonomy): domain Eukaryota; kingdom Metazoa; phylum Chordata; class Mammalia; order Primates; family Lepilemuridae; genus Lepilemur; species Lepilemur ruficaudatus. The sequence continues at coordinate 163 of CAUYRT010036731.1, forward strand.
TGTTTATAAGGGTAATACAATTGTTTGAAAGTAAGAAATCTGTCTTAATCTTTTTTGTCCAAAACACCTTGGAAGGTGCCAGACATCTGGAGATGGATTTGTTCTACTGATTTGAATCTGTGTTTTTCGATGTAGATACAGCATTAAAGACACACAAGCACACACACACACACACACACACACACACACACAATCTGCCTCGTGCTTTCCATTGTCTTATCACACCAACATTGTCATTTCCTTGTTTCTTCCTATTCTCTTATATTTGGCATTTAATTATTTTGCTAATACCAAGTATACTCAAAGTTTACACAAATTAAAACTAAAATGACTAAATTGTATGTCAACTGATAATCTTTTCAGACTACAAATATGGAATCAACCTTTTCATGACTGCTTAAAGCACCAATTTCTCAAACTTAGCTGGTCATAAGAAACTAGGACACTTTTAAAATATAGAGATTACAGTTCAGTAATTCTGAGATAGAGCTTGATAGTTTAACATTCCAATGTGAATCTAATATTCAGGTAAACCTGAATAAACAAGAGCCTGAAGAGTAACCAACAGCTTAAAATTCTACTTCCTAGCACTTCTCAAACATTAATGTGTATACAAAACAATGGTCATATTTTAAAAATGAAAATTTTAACTCACTACTTCTGGACTAGGGCCTGGGATCCTGCATATGAAGCAAGCTCTCAGGTGATACTGCTTGTCCATGGATGCCTTTGAGTAGCAAAAGTAGCCCATTCAGAGCAGCTAGAAGAGAAATTATGAGTATGTCACATGTGTATCTTAGGTCTTTTCAAAAAACGGGTCCTGTGAAGATGTAGTACTTTACATTAGAGCAAATTTAGTTCTCCATTCTCTGTTATTGTCTTGCAATTGGTATCTTCAAAAGAAACAGTAAGTAGTGTCCCTTTTAATCCACATGGACATAGAGCTACCCTTTAGTTTGATGACCATCACTATGCCCAGATGTTGGAGATGCCTGGGACTCTCACTCCATAACCAAAGCTTCCCGGCTCAAGCTCTCTGTCTTTACCTCAAGTATTGTCAAATTCATCATCTGCTTTTCATGTCCTTCAGTTCAGCCTGATGAAAGGATTTTTAAGGGACTCAGGACTTGCCCTCCAGGGAAAGGTTTATGCAACATGTTGTTGACTGACACTGTAATACTAGTCAATTGACTGGTTTGTTGTATGTTTCAGTTTAAAGTAAAAGTGACTTTTATGACCAGTATATGAATTAGCAGCTCAAGGTTGATGATGAACAGTAAATGAATATTATGAAAGTTCAGTTATTGAACCCATGTTCTTATCTATTAATAGCTCTGCTTTATTATCCTGTCTTTTTACTTTGGATGGCCAAAAGTGCATAATAGCTGTGTTTTAGACAGCTATGCTCCTTATATTGGAATTGGATTTTGTAGTCATCTCTCTACGTTTATACTCATCCCTAAATATGTTAATAAATATGTGTGTGCATGTATTCTTTTTGTCTTTTTCTGATTAAAATACTATGCTGTCACTACTTAATGCCTTTATTCTTGGGTCTTCCTGGAGATCACACTAACTCCAATATAATTAAATTAAATCAAATAACAACTAAGGTAATGTCAAGGTCTTCCTAGAATAGGGAATGTATCCTCTTGGAACTTCCTTGCACTCAGTTTTGATGTTGATTTGAATTGAGTGAAATTTTCTTTCAAACTCTCTTGAAGATTGCTGACCTTTTTTTCCCTCTAATTTGAAGCCATTGATTTCCCCTTTTTGCATAGCTTTCCCCTTATGGTTAATTCCCTTTTTTGAAACAGATTTGAAACGTGAATTACTTGTAAAGATGGTTCTATATTATCAAATTATTTTCAAACAAAGTCTTACATTACAGGGTTTCTTTTTTGTGTTCATTTCTAAAAAGTGAAAAATATTTTCGAAGTCCAGATGAGTAGGTTTGTTCATTTTCACATTAGTATGATGGAGTTTTCCTTTGTGTATGAAAACCAGGTTATCACCCTTTATTAGATGCTATTGTTAATCACTACAAGTCTCCCATATATCTTTTATGACTGAATTATGGATGGGTAATTCAGAGTCTAAGCCAGAACTGGACACTGAGCTACTGAAAGCAAAGGTATGGATTAATACTAAAGATGATTTGCAAAAATTACTTCTGTGAAACCTGCTCCTCTGCTTTTATAGGAAAGCAAAGCAAACACATTTTGTCCTCCATGATTCCCAATGCCTTTTAAGTAAATTTTACTCCTTGTCTATGCTTACTGCTTATTTATTTTCAAACTTGAATGTGCTTTAGATTTCCCTGGAGGGATTATTAAAAAAAAAAAATTCCTGGAACTAACCCCCTGAGTTTCTAGCTCAATAGGTCTGCAGTGGGACGAAAGAATTTACATCTCTAATAAGTTTCCAGTGATGCTGATGCTACTGGTCCAGAGAACCTTTTTTGAGAACCAGTATGCACTTCTGTTTTTAAGTTTCTCTTTCACAGTCTTCTCTTCCCACATTAAATACTGACTATTCAACAATTTAAAAAATAATGATAAACAACCTGTCCAGGCAATCATGTTAACAGACTTCAGAAGTGTTATGCTGAGCTAAAGCCAGATGCAAAAATGCATGTGCAGTACAATTGAATTTATGTATCAATACAAAGTTTCAGAACAGGTGAAATTAACCTAAGGTGATCAAAATCAGAATAGCGGTTATACCTGAGAGTGTGAGAAAAGCAACTGGAAAGAAACATGGGGGAAAGCTCTGAGATGATGCAAATGTTTTATATTTTGGTTTGGGTAGTAGCAACATAGGTGCTTATTTGTTAAAATTTAGTCAGTTACACACCAAAGATCTGTAATATTTTAAATATGTAAATTATACACCAATGCATAAAAATATAACTGCAAAAAATAAAAATAAATATGGCTGTTGATTGAAAAAAATCTGTTAAGCCAATTCAGACTAAAGTTAAGAAGATAGACTTAATATGGTTCTTCTTCTCAAGGCCATTTGAATTTTAGTGGATTAACAACACAGGGGAAAAATTCTATTTAATAGTGGATTTTCAGGTATTTGCTCGACTCTTGGGATAGACTATCGTGGGAGCAGGAAAGATTCACTGAGACCATTCTCAGACTCATTTCTCTATTTGCTGATTCGTGTAATCAAGACATCTTGAATTTTGATTTATTTTTCATTTTCTCAGAAAGGTTAAACATCCTTACAGAGGAGAGAACTTCTTCAATCTCCTCAATAATGTAGGTCTTTCCCCAATCCAAGAAGTCTTTATTATCATATTTTAGAGCATCTTTCCACTCTGAAATTATCTTGTTTATTCATACTTCCTTGGCTATTTTTTATTCCATTCAGCCAAAATATTCACAGTACATCTCCAGTACCTAAAATAGTACCTTGAACATATTAAGAACTCAATCAATATTTTTGAAATGAATAAAAGAATGGATGAGCCTGATTCTCAAAACTTCATAAACTAAACATTCTGGCCAATTCCATATCTGTCTCAATTTTATGGGGTCACCAAGACCAAAGATGAATAATGTCTGGCCACTGCCAAGATTCTAGAGAGACTCAATGAGGGAGATGTAGGACCTATCCTAATATAATCCCACTTGTTCTGAATTGCTTACAAACGGGCCTTCAATCCAAGGGTATGAATGTCTACGCAAGGACCATAGAACTGTAGCCAGGCACTTTCTTATGGATTATATTTTGGACAATAAGGCTATATTCTAATACAGCTTCCCATCTAGCTGCTTCATCCAAGAGTTCACAGTGCTGAACTGTGGGTGGCAAAGGGGAAGAGCAGGTGGGAGACAGAGCAATGAAAACATGGAAGATATTTCATGATATTGTCTTTTGTTATTTGTTGGCACTCCCATACATACCAAAATTTAAATATTCAGCATTTTTTTCAGTTTCTAAATTTATGTAAAGTAAAAGACGTGTGTTAAAAGAAGTAGTACCCTCCCCCAGAAATTTCCAATGACTACATACACATATGTTCACCTTGGAAACTTGGAAAAACACACTCATGATTCACAAGAAATGTAGTGGGCAGAAAATGGCACAAACACACCTCTCGGGCAGCTCTAGATAGTGGCAGAAAGTGAATGGAAAGCTCAAGATGATAGGGGCTTTTTAAATTTCCTTTGCAAGGGCTACTATCTGAAAGGTATGTTAGCATAGAAAATTATGTACAGAGAATGTGGATCTCAAAGTTAAAAAGAAGCCCTGGTTCTAGGTTTTGTCACTAATATCTTGCATATCCTTGGACACTGGTGACCTTTAAAATGAGAATAATTATTGTGGACCTATTAACCATACAAAGCTACTTTGTTCAATAATAGGTATAAAACACTTTAAAAACTAATATATGTTACTTGAATGTGAAGTATTAATTCTATTATTTTTAAACATAAAACAATTTATTCTTACATGATTAGTGGTATTAATAGTAATAATGATATGAAGATACAAGTATTATAAGGAGTATTACAAGCACAATTTAAAAGTAAAATACTTACTTTTAAACTCTGGAAATGTATTTTTTTAATGCATGTTATGAAATTATTTTCAAATGATGCAATGATGAGATTTAGTGAAGAGAATTTAAGGATTATTTTATAATCCCTTCATTGTACAATTAAGGAAAATTAGGCCTAGAAAAATTAAGCAACTTACTCTACATATCAAAACTGTTTATTTACATGATTTAGACTACAATCCAGAGATCTCTTTACTCTTGATTCAAGGAGCAAAAATGACCCAGATAGTGAATGTTCTTCTATTTATTTGGTATATATAAAGACTAATTTTTTAAATATTAAATTCAATACCATGACTTTCTCAGCATATTACTACTCTTCCAGAGTAACTTGCTATGAACTAGGGATTTAAAAAAATCAGTGAAAAATATGAACATAACTAGTAGATAGTAGGAGATACAGCCATTCTTACACAAGTAAAAATGATTTGTTTTTAGCTTAGTCCTTGGTGCCCTTGGTTTCTTAGCATTTTCTTTGAAAAAAGGCAACAAGTATTTGCACTATCAGTTAAACTTAAAAATATATATATTGTTTAGAAGAGAAAATGTATTTGGGGAATCCATTTAGTAAAGTTGAGTCTTTTGAAAGATGTTGCTGTCATCACTATGGGCCATTTGGTTCACCTGTTAATTCCCAAGAACGTGCACATAGCAAAAGGTCTCTGCCTGAGGCAGTCCCTGCTAATGCCAGAGCCAAATTAGTGGAATGGATTGGATACACATGAATGTTTTGTCACCTTCTCAGTACCAGAGAGATCAAACTGCTGAGCATTTCATTCCCTTTCGTGGCTGAGAAATGTGTGTTCCTTATTGTGAAGGGTTTAGGGATTGCATACTGTGTAATAGCTCAGATGAGTGAAAACAAATTTAAATATAAGCAATACACTGGTTTATACTTTGCATGTTGTAAATACTCTTAGAAACAGTATGGGGCCTTATTAAGTTTGAACCTCAGGTCTTTCAACTTCCTTGAGAAAAGAGAACAAATGGTAAATGCATGAGAAAATAAGTAACTAACGTTTGTGATTTTCCACTTCAGCTTAAGCCCAGATATTTTTGTCAGTTGTTAATTACAGTCATATTTCTCTAAAGCATTTTCTTTTTTAAGGAGGAAAAAAGAGGAAGAGAAGCAGTTCAAGGAGAAAGGCTGAACCATGCAATATAGGTTCACATTTTTCTGAGTGGAGAGGAACGTATTGGGATGAAGGCAATCAACAGGGCTATGAGCTGAAGGAGGGAGCTGAGGTTTAGCTGGAGTGGGTGGAAATGGAAATCAGACTGGCAGAAGTGAAGAGGTAGGTCTAGATCCAGATTGAAAGCAAAAAATGGCAGGAATTCTGGCTAGAAAATGGGGGCTGTCTCAGGGAAAAGATAAGATGAAAATATGGTGGGATATAAATAAGTTCATTAGGCAAAGAGAATCCAGTCAATATTGCATTCAGTGCTCTCTTCTCTCTTTTTCCAGATCCATACTTACATGTGATGGTATGTTGATTCCCCATACCTCCAATGTTGTGGATATTTTTCCCATGTCTCATACAACTAGCCGACTTCAGGCTTGAGGGCAAGAAGGAAGAGTAGCATTTTTATATAAGGAAGAATTAAGGCAAAGAGAACTAAATTAATTGGTTGAAGGTCACATAATTTAATCACTAATGGAATTTGCATTAGGGTCACCTAACCCCTCATCCCGCATAATTTCTAGAATTTTTGCATTGGATGTGACCAGAGAGGTCATTTAGTGTCGTCTTCCATCATCTAGTCCACCTTCCCTTGGAGGGTAAAATGCTGAGCTGGCGTTGCACCCACCCACCTCGGCTTTATCCTGATAATTCCTCTCTGGATGAGTAGTAGTTCCTATGAAGAACACTAAACAGGTGGTTTTGTTGAATACGTAACCCTGCACTGCCCTAAAATACCCTGAATTGTCGTTTACTGTTTTGATTGCTTTCTTATTTTTCTATACAGACACTTGTTGACAGGAAACTCTGTGGCCGCCATTCATTGCATTTAAGTAATCGAACAACCACAAACTGTCACTGTCACTTTCATTTCCTGTCATCATTCATTTTCTTTATCTGCTGCTAGTTTGTCATTGTGGCTGAACGTCCCATGCTTCTGTGCCTCGGCAAGGGAAGTCTGTAGGTGTGTGCAGGTGCTGGGAAAAGATGTGAGAGGGAGGCGGGAAATGCTTGCAACCTTGCTCCTGGCTCTCCGTCTATGCCATTCACCTGTGGCTTTAGAAACGTTTTCTGTTTCTAGGATCAAATGGAAATCCTAGCCTTATTGCTGCAGGATTTCCTTAATCCTCCCGCAGTAGTTAAAGACTCTCCCTAGCTTCACTTTGTTTGTTGTAGTTTGTGCAGGAGCGAGGCAAGGCAGGCTTAACTGCTTCCATCAGCAGCTTCAGGAGAAAGCTTTGTGATGGTAAGAATTGGATTTGGTTGTCCTTCACAAGGACCTCTCCCCAGCTGTTTCTACATAAATGTATGTCTCTATAGCTTAGAAGTCTATCAGGAAACAGGTGTTTTTCTATTAATAGCCAGGATGTATCAAAAGAAGGAGAAGGTACAGCAGTAAGTGAAAATCAGGTGGTCCACGGTTGAATACTTTGTACACAATAACTAATCACTCAAAGCTTATCTATTTATAATAAAGTCTATAATTACAAGCCAGGTGGCTGTGGTTAGGAGACTGTGGGAGTTTTAAACAGGTTACTTGACTCACCACTACAGTTTTAGAGAAGACATGTCCACCTGGGAGGTGCGTGGTGTGTCATGTGTCTGCCTATAAACTGCGCACGTGTGATCTGCCTTAGCCTCTTTGTGCAGTCTTCTATGTCTGCGTGCATAAAAGTTGTATCCTACAAATCTCCCTCTCCGTGTTTAAATATAATGGCTGGAAAATTTTACATGAGATTTTGTGGGCTTTGAGTCCAGAAGTTTTGCTATATTTTTTTCCACTGAATTTATGTAGAATTGATATAAATTGGAATTTGCTGATGTAGTATTTTGAAATCCAAGATGTCATCTGACTAGTTGACTCTGTTTTTTTCCTTACTATTTATTTTAGAATCCATAGGGATGGTTTGAACAGTGGTATGATTACCATGGTATATTGTGAAAGTGAAGCTAGGAGTAATTTGTCAAATATCTATTTTCTCTTATAACTAGTAACTTTTTAAAGGTCTGTGGGTATATGAAGAAGTATAGGAGATGGTCCCTGTACTGAAGGAGCTTCCTTCTAAACTGGGGAGATACGATATGATAAAAAGATGAAAAACTGTCTATGTTACATGTTCTATCCCTGGCACAGACAATATTTGCTAAAGCTGGTAAGATGGGGGATTACTATGCAAAGGAGATCATTTATATTTGAAATTTCATGAAGATCAAACTAGAAAGAAGGAATTAATAAGTAAAAAAAGAGAGTACGGAGCATTTGGGGGTGGCAATTGTTTTCGTTTTCTATTGTTTCATAACAAACTGCTGCAAACTTTGCTGCTTAAAACAACACCTATTTATGACCTCACAGTTCTGTAGATCAGGTGTCCGGCCTGGCTTTCCTGGGACCTCTGCTCCATGCCTCCCAACACTGCAAACCAAGTGTCACTCATGTGCCATTACTTTTGTAGCTCAGGATCCTCTTCCAAACTGGCATGGCTGTTGGCAGAATTCATTTCTTTGCAGCTATATGATTGAGGTCCCTGTTTTCTTGCCAGTTGTTTTCTGGGGACCACTGTCAGCTCCTAGGAGCCAGTCTGGGGCCCTTGCCACGTGGCACCCTCCACAGGCCTCTTACAATATGGCAGCTTCCTTCTTCTAGGCCAACGGGGATGTCTGCTGCTTTAAAGCTTTCTCTTCAGAAGGGCCTAGTCCATTTTTGAAAGGCTTGCCGAATTAAGTCAGGCCCCCCCAGGGTAATCTCCCTTCTAATTAACGCAATGTCAACAGATTAGTCAATGTAACTATTGATAGTATGGAGTGAAATCCTATCATATTAAAAAATCTTGCCCACATTCACTGGGAGAGGATTGCACAGTGTCTGTACACAAGGAGGTAGAAATCTCAGGGATCATCTCAGAATCTTCCTACCCCAGTCATAGAAACAATTGACATAAGGTGGTGTGATATGAGGTGGTTTCACATGGTGTCTTGGGAATAGAGATAGCAGATCATCCTATCTGCAGAAATCAACTGTGAAATAATTTCAGAAATACCAATTTTGGAAAAAAAAAATCAGAGGTAACAAATACCTCAAGTCTTTAAGCCATTTTGATTGGTTATATACTGTTAATGTAGCATTTAAAATAAGGGTGTGAGAGAACCCACTATCCAGTACACATAATAATCTTGAGACATCTTGTCAACCCCGACTTTCTGTAATAAAATCACTGATAATGGCTTGGAGTACGGTCAGCAAATTAGGGCCTGAAGCCTCTTTTTATATAACTCTGTAGCTAAGAATTGTTTATTACATTGTTAAAAGTTTGTAAAACATTAAAAAAAGGAAAGAGAAGAAGAAGGAGAAGAAAAATAAGATGGGGGTGGTGTGGAGAGAAGATGAGAAGGAAGAAAAGGAAGACCAAGTGACTCTATGTGGCCCTCAACACCTAAAATATTTATTATTTGGCTCTTTACAGAAAAAGATTGTTGTTCCCTAACCCTAACTCCTAGACACAAAACCCAAAGGCAATATTTAAGTAGAAAGTAATTTTAGAGCACAGGTGCTAAAAAAAAAAAAAAAAAAAAAATCAGCTCAAAGTTTATATTCAAACACAAAGCAATCCTCAGGTCTCACTCGAACACCCAGGAGGGCTCCTGGAAAGTGTGTATGTGTGTTGGGGGGTGTGGGTGGAAGGATTAAGGAATTCTCACCTCCTTGGGTAGATGTTTAACCACTAAGCACAATTCTGAGGCTTAGTGTATCACTCCATCACTGTTTCAGCTCCTCTGTGGTCCGAAACAATAGCTTACATTACTTTTTCTGAACTGAAATTTTACAATTATTGCTTTGTTGGGTTATATTTCCATTTATGTATTTATTTGGACTGTAGTGGCCTGTTTTGATCTGAATATGTATGTTTTCCCAGTTCTGGGAAGTTCTTTTCTGTTAGTGTTTTTATATTTCAATTCTTATATTTTATTTATTCTCTTTTATTAAAAAAATTTCACTTACTGGTGTACTTGTATTTACCTTTGATATAGTGTATACTCTCATTTGTATTTATTTTTTGTCTTTCTATTGTCTTTATGTTCTTTGGAAGATTTCTTCAAATTTATCTTCCAATATGCTGTGGAATCTTTTATATTAACAAACATACATTTGATTTTTTTATTCTCTGAATATTCCTGATTTATAACATCCTGTTTTTGTTTTATAATTATCTAAGATTTATCTGAATGTACTAATTAGTCTTTTGCTAAGTTTCCTAGATTTCTTTTTCCTCAGAAGTCTTTTATTTTTTTTTTTTGTTTATCTTTGGTTTTCACTTTAATGTTGTACATTTTTATTAATGATGAAAAAACTCTTCTTAATTAAAAATAAGGGAACTTAAAAACTTACCACAGTCTATGTGCGTGTGCAAGGGAGAGGGCTTACAGATTAATGGACCATTTCTAGGGTAAGTGGGCCAAGAGTTACCCCCATGATTTGGTACTCTACAAAGCCAAAATATGGAGGGTTACCAAATCTGATCCCATTCTAACTACTTTAATTCTATACTGGCATTTTTTCCTACTATTTTAGATGAGAAATATACTTTTTTATTGTTGTTTAGGGAATGAACATCTAGCTGTAGGTATTAAATGAGCAGTGAACATATTTGGATAATTAGCCCCTATTTTAATACTAATTAACAATTAATTCTGTCATACTACATGTCATTTCTGTGACTCAAATGTCTCCATATTTTGGTAAGGATCACCACTCACCTTGGCTACATGCTTCTTCATGCCATCTAAACTGTGGTTTCCTCCATCCTAATTCATAGCTTATCATTTCTCCACTAACTTTCCATTTTTTAATGCCTTGCTAAAAATCTTTGCTCCTGTAATGAACCTCCTCTTAGACTTGCTGTTGTAGTGCATTTATGCTGTTATTATTCCTTTGCATTGTTTTAATTAATTCTGACAAGGGTGAAGTGGTAAATATGTAGTCAATCTGACTTCTTTAACTGAAAGTCAAAATTATACTTCTGTGAATATTTGTGAATATTTTGATTTTGTGGACTCTTCTTTTAGCACTTCAATATATGTGATTCCATTGTCTTCTAACTTTCATGACTTCTGAAGAGCAGTCTGTGAAACTCTTATCTTAGTTATTTGGTATGTAATGTGTTTGTTTCCTCTGGCTACCATCAAAATTTTTACTTTGTGTTTCAATTTCAGAAGGTTAAATTTGATACAGCTAAATACTTTCTAAAAATTTTAGATTTTTTTTTGGTATCTCTGAGCTTCTTGGATATTGGTTAGAGAAGTTGATATGATATCATAGTTCTTGAAGGCTCTGTTCTGTGTGAGTTTTTTCCATTAAGTTTCTCTTTGTTTTTCAGTCTATAATTTCTATATAACTATCTTCAATTTCATTGATTATTTCCTTAACCATTCCACATCTATTAGTGAACTCATCAAAGGCATTTATCTCTGTTACTGTGTTTATCATTTCTGGCATTTTCATTTGATTCTTTTCTATAGTTTCCATTCTTCTGCTGAAGTTACTCATTTCATATTGCATGTTGTCAGACTTTCCCATTAGAATGTTAATATATTAGTTATTTTAAATTCTCTCTCAGATCTTATTTCAACATCTGTGTCATATCTGAGTTTAGTTTAGTTTAGTCATATCTGCTTTGTCTCTTGGAAGCTTGTTCCCTTGTTTTTTTTAAATATGTTTTATATTTTGTTTTAAGCTAGATATTTTACAGAGAACAGTAGAGACTGGAGTAGTAGGTTGCATGCCTGAAAATAAGGCAAATCTTCATTCTCCTAGGCTTTTGGTGAAGGAGTTAATATAATTAAAAGTAGAGCTGAGTATGAATTTTGTCATTGCTATGATCCTCGCATTGCACCAAAGTCTTCAAAACCCTCTAGCAATATGTTGGGTTTATGGTGGAGGCTGGTGCATCAGAGCGGGTTTTTCTTCAATGTCTATTAACATCAGCATTTTTGTTATCCTTTTGCTCTGAATGTCAGTGAGCATCTGTGTCTCACAAGTTACTTTTACATGACACATATGAGCTTCGTAGTGGAATAAATGGGAGAATAGTCTTTGTATTCTGATTAAGCCTCAGTGTTAGATATCTTAGATAATCATTGTCTTTGTATCTCAGGGATGGTGCCTTTTCAGTGTTCCTTCTCACCCTCGAATCTGTAGTTCTGAGCCTAGTATATATTCTTTCCTCTTTTCTCAGAGATACAGGTGTTAGGTAGATAGCCAGGGACCTCTGGCTCCTACTGGGGACAAGGCAGGCAACTGCCACCCCTGGGGAATGAGGGAATACCCTACAAATCTGCCAATCATAACTTAGCACACCAACTGCAAAAGAATGCAGAGGACTCCAGCCCATAGGCTAAGCAGCATAGGTATAGTAGGGTCTGGAAAGTGACCTAGAACAACCAGCTTTCAGAGAGCTCATGGGAGATCTGCATGTGTAGTAAGACTCAGGTTATTTTAACCCCCACTTTCCACGAAGGAAGTCCAAGATGGCATCTGAAACATGGGGAAGACCTAATCCAGACACTATTAAGCAAGACCCAGACCATAACCAAAGTCTTTTTTTGTTATGACAAGAGGCCCATTCACTGTTCTGTGGTAAACTTATCTTGCTTTTATTCTGTATACCTATACCTTGCCTTTGCTCTATAAGCCTATCTTTCTCTCCTCAATAAAACTTGCTTACCTTGCTTTCTGTGTGTCTGGTCATTCTTTGGCCAAGAGCACACCAAGAACCGATTACCGACCCTGAACCCCAATATAGGAATTTTCTCTTATTTGTTTCCCAAGTTCCAACATGTTTTCATAGGTGCCCAAAGGATGGGACTGTTATTTCCCTTCCCCCACGGATTAGGGTATGTGTTTTTTTTAGGGGTATTAAAATAAGTTTAGCCTAAAGCTACCATCTTACATATTTTAAGTTCAGCCTTAAGGTTTCTCTGCACATAGTGCACTGTAACCTAACTGGATATGTAAACAGACCACAACCTACTCTTCTACAAATCACCCAATTTCAGCCAATCAAAGGTGGCTAACTGGTCCAACTGTGTTCAAATAAAGCAATAGCAAACTGTAACAAATCCAGCTATACCTCATTTCTGTTTCTGTACACTTTACTTTTTCTGTTCATAAATCGTCTCCAAACATGTGGAAGTACAGAGAGTCTCTGAACCTATTCTCATTCGGGGAAGCTAGAGGCCTCAGATGTCTTACTAGGTTAGACAGAAACTAACATTAAATGACAATGCTGCAGGGGTCCAAACTTCAGCTTTCAGAAATTTGCAGGGATTATTGTGTTCTATCCTCTTTGTTTCTTTTTCTTGTGTGCTTTGGTAGAGAGAAATCATTGGCTAAGTTGTTTGAGGGGATCTGAGAGCCAAAGCCAAGATGTAATTTCTGAATAAATGAGTACTTTCTAGCTATGTCTACTTATACGTATGGAAGTATTAGGTCCCCAAAACAGCAAACATTTACAGAAATGGCAAAACCTTACCAAAGGTAATTTAAAATTCCAGAAGAATGTTAAGAAGAAATTAAAAAATGAGGGCTCCTGAATTAATCTCATCCAAAGATGCCTATTGATGTGCAGAAGCTTCTAAACAGATTTCAATATTTTTATTGCCTCTTTTAAGACTTTATAAAAGACAAAAAGCTTAAGGAACTAATTGAGAAGAAAAATTAAATCTGCTAAATTTTTGGCCTAGTTACTGCCTAGTCCTAAAGCCCACAAGAAAGCTATTGTGGATATTTATAAAAGGTAGACTCTCAGGTAAGTTAGGCTTGCTTCTCTCTTATAGCTATCCAGGCTGATACCAGGCACAGAGAATGCTTCTTTGCTCTATTCCTTAGTAGTCTCTACCCTGAACTCAGTAATTTTAGCTAACAAACAGTAGCTAAGTTAAAAAAAAAAAAGCTATTGAACTAAATTGGTCTCCAAAATATACTTTTCTAGCATTTAGCTGGCTACCTTGAAATTCTTTTGTGAAAGAAATTTATACCTATAAAGGAAATCTCCATTTGTAACGGTGTCTGCCTCTGTACCCTGGGAAGAGAGGGAGGACCAAGTCATTAAAAACTCTTACTATTGTTTTAAATTTACATAACAAGTCTTAAACCTTTGTTTAAGATGCTTTTGCTGGTCATATTTTCCAAACTGGGCCTTTATTTACAACATTTTTTCTTGGTTTGAGCAAATGATGATACAATATTTAAACCTAAAGTCTCAGCTCTGTGTTTTTTATATATATATTTTATACCTTGTTTCACCCATGTCATCTCTTGAGAAGTACAAATTTAGGGTGGTGCAGTTAACAATTGCTTAATGCAATGAAACAGGTAATTGGAAGGTTGATAGTGTAAATGGGAAAAAGAAAAACTATTTGAAACCTGGCAAAAGAAATTCTTTAAGAAACCTTTAAGATCTGCTTTTGTTTGTGTGTCTTTATTTCAGTATGTCTGTCTCTGTGGTGTGTATGTGATATTTGGTAAATAAAATTAGTTTTAAATTGTTGATAAAATGAAGTAGGAATGGTTTCAGAATTGCTAGTTAAATGTAAATCAGATTATTTTTGCCTCGTTTTACTAGTCAGACAGGTTTATGCTATCTCAAATGCATGTTTTAGGGTCATAACACTGCTGCTTCTGAATATTTTTGATAGTTGCTTAATTAGTCTGTGAGCTTGTTTTTGGTTTTGAGCTGCTGGATTTTGAGGTCTAGGTGGGTTGCTATACTGATGCCTGTGGACATATCCTCAGTGCCTAGACCAGCAGCTGCAAGGCAGAGTCAAGGCCAATATGGCCCTGTCTTCCCTGGCTCAGCTTTGTTTCCTGGTCATGCTGGGAAAGGTTGGATCCTCTAGGCATCCCCCTCACAGCTAGTCTTCTGTCTTGATTGAGCTCTACACCTGGTATGTAAATTCAGGACCCAGATGAACTATGCCCTTCATAGCCATCCTTGGTTACTAAGAGGCTACTTGAGTCCCCAAATGCTTGGGAAAGACACTCGGGAGAGTACCTGCATCATAGTTTCAAAATTATTTTCAATAATTAGAAATCTTAAAGTCATGTTATGTTAGATTAAGTAATAGATAATCATAAAATATGTGAGTCATTTTTAAGTAAAATATTAAAATATTAATTATTAAACATAAACGTAAACTTATATATTTTGGCATCTTATTTTTATATGATATAGAAGAGCTAAATATACTTAGGTATGCTAATAAACGAATCAAATGAAGAAACATCTTTCTAAAAAATTATAAGATTATTTCATCTGCAAATACTGATATAAAACATTTCAAAATTACTAGACTTTTCACCAGATATTCAGTTTAGTAATAGTTAAAATTGTAGTTAATATATATTACTAAAACTACTAGCTATAAGAGAAATTATTCTGTACAGAGTGTATAAAGAAAAGTGAGACATAGTTTTGGTGAGAAAAATGATAAAGGCATAAAAATGTGTGTTTGATGAGAAAAAATAATATTGTCTAGTTTAGAAGTTACTTGAAGTTTAAGTTAAAAATAATAAAAAAGATATCGATAAAACTAAATAAATACAAAAGATTGGAAAGAGAAAAAATAGAAAAATTTTATAAGAGATTATAAAAGGTTTATGGAAACCTTATATAGTCAAAAGCTGACTAAGATTGGATGGATTTGTTTATAAGCTTTTATTTACATTAGCTTAGAATTAATAATGCACTAATACAAAAGTAAAATCTGGTTTTCTCTTTTAAACAAGAATTTTGTGTAATATTAAAAGAGACAGCAAAATATTTTTGTTCACCTTTTGAGTAAACTGCGAAGGAAAGGAAGGGAAGAAGAGAGATGGAGTCTGTCTCATGCTTCCATTATTTGGTTTTTTGATTTTTTGGAAAACTGTCTCCTCTCTATCAAAGAGTAAACATTTTTTCTTTTTAAAACCTTTCAATTACCACTTTGGCTAAATGAATAACTATCATTTTACAGTGACCTGTGATACTATTTTGATTATTTTACACCTCTGACATAGTTGACAGGCTTCCAAAAATCAAATTTAAAATTAAATCCTTTTTTGACCTTAATCTAACTTTATGATTTTAGAGAGCCCTGCAGCATCACCACCACCCCCCCCAGAAAAAAGATAATAAGCAGGCTTATTTGATATGTTAAATTACATGGAAAGCATTTTCAAATAAGAAATACTGTTTACCTTTCTTTAAGTTATATTTTTGTGAATATGTCCTTAATATATGTTCCAAAATTATATGAGACTCCTAAAATTCTGATATATCTTGGTATATTATCATATTATATGGTTATTATGTTAAATTATTGTAAGCCACAGAAATAACCAAATTTCCTAGTCAATTGTATCCTTAACTATGACCATTTTAAGTCATTTCCACAGTTAATTGCTTAATTGTGATGCAATTTCTGAAATCTCTTTATAAGTTAGTAAAACCCTAGAGTGTTGTGCCTTCAAGGAGGTTCATAGAAAGGATGGTAAGAACCCTTACAAGCACCCTCGAATAGAAGTTCTTGCTAACTTTAGGATTATATCATTTAGACTGGATAAGAATTCCCAAAACTCTAATGAATAGGACTGACTGGTTTATAAATCTGCTAACCCAAGTGGGACAAGAATAAATTGAACAACAAGATAATACTTTGCCAGATTTTTATGATAAATCATCCAGTACTGGAATGCAATTTGAATGAACTCCATGTTCCAAGTCAAATTACCTATGATAACCCATCTAATAAAGAGTGCTATGCACCTAAATTGGAGAAACAAAATTGATATTTAGGAGGACACAAATTCAATGTTAAGCATGGAATCGCAGAGAGCTTGGATGGCTGCCTGGTTCTTCCTGAGTCCTTAAAGTTTCCATTGTTAAAAGCTCTACATGGGGCCAGGTATAATCCCAGCAATTTGGAAGGCTGAGGTGAGAAGATCACTTGATGCCAGCAGTTTGAGACCAGCCTGAACAACATAACAAATTCCCATCCCTACCAGAAAATTAAAAAAAAAAATTAGTCAGTCATGGTGATGTGAATATTTATTCCTAGCTACTTGGGAGGCTGAGGCAGGAGGATGGCTTGAGCCCAGGAGTTCAAGACTACAATGAGGTATAATCACAGCACTGCACTCCAGCCTGGGCAACAGAGTGAGACTCTGTCTAAAAAAAAAATAAAAAGCTGTATATGAAGAGATAAAATGATCCAATTTATATTTTAAAAAAAATATTGGTGTGGTGACTGTTCTAAGTTGCTAAAATGGTTTATGACTAATGTTTAGTTTGTAAAACCTATAATCCTGGGAAGACAATCAAAACTTTAGGTATCTTTCTGCTCCCTGATGGGCCATTTGAAAATTTGTTTTGGGATTTCATTCAATTGCCATTTTTAATGCATGTTTTCTGGTTGTATTGATGCTTTCCTATGCAAGAAGTCTGGGCTTAATAGTAGCTACAAAGTTATTAGGTAATGCTTTCCCCTCCCCCGCTGTGCAGCATTTCTGGAGAAATCCCAGTGGTATAGGTACTTGTTTCACTGGGTAAGTTGTAAACAGTTAAATAAGACATTACAGTTACAATAGCAGTAGGCAAAGCTAACTGAGTCAACTGGATTCCCTTGGTCAAAGGTATTGCAGATTGATGACAATCGGATCCAATTCCAGTGGAATACATAAGTTGACAGCTTATGAAACAGTCGTTAGAAGGCCTATGCTCCCAATAAGAAAATCTCATGTATTTTCTGCTCCTAAACTCTGATATGACAAAATACTACAAGGCTTTAATGTGTTATGCTACAGTGTATTTCACAAGGTAAAAGAAGCATTTCATGACCCATTGACTGAAGACAATCAAACCTTTCGCAATAGAATCTGGGTAGTTGGTCTTTTGGAAACAACATCAGAGAAAAACTGCCCTTGCCACCAACACTGCAGCAAAACTTTGAGACTTCAAAACTCGAGTTCATATTCTCACAACTCAGAAGGGCCCCTCCACACTCTTGGAACTGTATACCCATTGGAAACCTTAAAGTAAAGTTAACAAGAAACGTTCTTCTCCATAAGCAGATAGCATCTTAAATGTGGACAGCTTTCCCAAGATCCTGGGTCAAGAATTCTCTGATGTCATGACTCTTACCTCTTTTAATTTTTTTCCCCCTGCTTATGCCTCTATGAACAATGAAACTGGAAAACAGGTCTTGTATGAATCCGTGGGGTGTACTTTTATTCATGGAGGATTTTGTAGCCAATTTTATACATGGGCAAGATGATGCCTTGTTGAATGGAAGATAAAGGGTTAATGTGGGTGAGAAATTTTAATGCTACTTTTGTTGCTCCATAATCAGTCAGAAACAGAACTTTGGTCTGCTCCTCTTAACCTACATTATCGTCATATGTTAACAAAAACATTGCCAGGAGGGCTTCACTTTCCTGGATGAGCATAATTTCTTAGGTCTCTTTTTCCATGGTTTAGAGTAAATGAGGCAATAATTAAAAATTGATCCCTCATAATAGGCAGATTCTACTGCAAAGACTATGGTTATACAACTGCCTTTAAATACTCTTGTTAAAGTTGTGCTAGATAATAAAATTGTTGTAGTTACTTACTGAGTAAGCAGGGAAAAATTTGTGTAGTTGCTGACACTACTTGTTTCATATGGTGAAAGAGCTCAGGAAATTTCACCCCAAAATATGACTCCTTGGTATAAAGAAGATTTTGAAGTGCAGGACCCTCAAGATCAACAAAGCACTGGAAGAGGCTTTCTCTCTATCTATATAAACCAGGCTGACTTGATCAAAAGATCAAAGGGGGCATTGACTTCCCTTCCTCTCCCTGTTGTCTCAATATATTGCAGGAAAGAAGATCAAGAATGCAACCAGACCTGTCCCAAATTATTTTAAACACCATACCTGTGTCTCAGGTTAACTTAATTTGCAAAGAGAATCATTTACAAGCCTATCTGTCTCCCCAACCATTTGTCCTCCTTAGCACCATTTGCCACCCCTGAACAGAATTACCTGTATTCCTCATTCCCCTCCCCTCCAAAAAGGCAGGTATAAAAATATCTGAACTTTATTGAGATATTGAGTAATCACTATGTGATTTCTTCCCATGCACATGGTATTGGTAAATCAATTTTTCTCTTGTTAATCTGTCTCAATTATGAGTTGATCTTTCTGCAAACGTTTTGGGGAAAAGGCAAGATTTCTCTCACCCCTACAATGTATAAATACATTAGGTATTATAGAGATTCATTTATAGGGGATTAGAGAACAGGCTGCTTTGTTGAAACAAGTAAACTTTATCTGGCTGATCTGCTTGACTTTAGTTGGTTTGTTTCATGGGGACCCATGCTATGGAGAACACTCCAAACTCTTGGTATTATCCTCCTGATAGTCATCAATCATTATTTGCTCAACTAAACTCTATTAAATTTAATCTTCCTGAAGTTTTTCTTTTAACAGAGGATCTGGGGAGAAGAAACCCAAAGGAGTTCGATCCCCCTTCCAAAGTGACTGTGACTTCTTCCCCCAGATATGCACCATGAAAGGGACTTTCTCAGTTCTGCCCCAGTATTTTCTGTGAGCATTCAGTGGGGTTCATGGAGGAAAAGCTTGAAAGAAGGTGTAAATTTGAGGATCTCACGGATTTTACCCTCTTTCATTAGTCTACTTAGTCTCCACCGATTCCCCAGTAACCCTAGTTGAACTCTACTTCTCTACTTACTGGTTTCTGGCTTTATCTAGCCCTAGTAAACCAGAGCTCATGTCTTATCTTTCCCTGTATGCACTTGACTCTCGGACTGTGTGCCAGTTTTTCATCCCTAAGCCTCAGAAATCCAAAAAGTTTAAGAAAAAAAGTATACATTTGCTATTGGCCTTGATTTTTTGTTGTTGTTGGGTTGTATGGGATGTTCTTTCCAGCACTCTACATTTACAGCAGAAACAGTGTTTAGATTCTTCAAATTGTAGTTGCACTTATATAGATGGCAGCTCTGTGTTTGATACACTATCTGTATATAACTACTTATGTCACATTATATTTTTTTCATAGTACATGTATCGTATTTGCTCCTCTGAATAATTTATTCAGATATGTAGGAAATATCATTTCCATTTCGAAATTAGAAATGGAAAAAGAAATTAGAAATTAGAAATTAGAAAAAGTGGCAAAGAAATGTATCTAGTATAACAGAGCAAGTTAAGAATAATGCCAGAACTTAAACTAATATCTGTTCTCTTCTTATCTAATATACTTTTGTCACTCCAATAATTTAATTTCTCCTTTTATAAGGTGGGAGCCTTAATGGTTCTCCAGACACCTACAGAATGGCCAACACTGATTGCCACTCAATTCGGGCCTTTGGTACTTGTAGCATTTTAAACAAATTTCAGTACAAAATAGTAAACTTAAATATAGTAAATTCACAAAATGTTTTGAAATTTAACCACAATAATACCTATTCTCTAGGTAAGCTTAAAATTATTAGTGTATTTAACTGGACTGACAGTCAAGGGGATTTAATATGAAATGGATAATGGCAAATGGCAGATTCAATTCACCTTCCATTTTTGAGACAGTAATTCAGTTGTAACAAGGATGTTTAAAAAAACCCTAAAATATTAAGTAATGAAATATTACTTAAATCTGCAAGTTGTGCTATGCCTTTTCCTTTAAAACTTAAACCTTTCCAACTTTATTTCCTTGGTTTGGTAGCCTTGCTGATGTCATAAATATAATTAATTCATAATAATAAAATGTAAATGATAGAAATGATGATTTTTGTAAATGTTTAGTGGATTATCTAAACTGCACATTCATTGAATTTCATAAAAGCAAATTCAATTTTTCTGAAGCTTTTGATTTTTCCCTCAAGTATGTCTAAGGAAAAAATATATCTTTGGCTCGTTTGCTCTTTCCATTGTAAAGTTGCTTTTGTGCCTCTTTGTGCTTAAATTTCTTAAGTTACAGGTCCCTCATGAGAGCTGACACAACATGGCAAAAGATCTAGATGGATTGGTATTAAATTTGTGGGTATTTTTCTTTTTAATAAACTCTTTGTAAGGTTTGTAAATGCCTTAGGCAACTTTTTCTTCTTCCTCAACCTTCTCATAAGGCCAGGTTATGAACAAAAAAGAACAAGTATTTCTTACAAGATTAGTTTATATGTGAACAAAGCAGTGTATTTCAAGGAGCCTTTCAGTGGAAAAAAAATTAAAAAGATGGTTTTTGTTTCTAGGTATCTTATATTAAAGAAAAATATTAAGACTCTTAATACACTCTCTTGAGGTTTATAAACTTCAGAATGTTATGAAACATGGGGAAATTCAGGCATGGAATCTGAAGCAAGGTTCATTAATGTCATCCTGGGATTTGATCATTTTCTTATATTTTATGATGGTCCAAGCAAGTAGTGTACCAATTCAAAAATAAAAGTGTGGGCTAATATTGGCATTGTGACTTCTCTTTCAAAAGCATCACTTTATGGAGCCAAGGATGTCTTAATATTTCCTATCTTTGAAAGAATTCATGTGATTTTTTTTTTATGGTCACAAGCATTTTAGCAGATTACTTGGTCCCCTTACTCCAAATACTAACCTATAGCAATGGTTGTTTTCTCATTTTGATGTATGGAATATAAAACTTCAATTTATGGTTTTTGTCCAAGAATGCCTTCTCTGAATTAGAACTCAGTAAAGTCTTGGATTACTTATTCACATTATAAGCTAAGTAAATAAATTAGAAACAAAAATTATGGAACATTCACTTATTTCTAATGATTGTAATAGGCCACAAGACTATGTAATTTTGTTTCAGGGATGATAAGGATCTTTTGCTCAAAGGAAAGGATCAAATGCTATCTGGAATTCTACCATTCAATTTTTCCTATATTGCTTTGATCTCTTTTTTTTGAAATAAAGACATCCCAGGAGAAGAGGCTAAAAGCACTGGCTGGTATTATTATTTCAGTCTTTCTTATAAAAGAAGGAAAATGCAATGAGGAAGAGAATATTATCTTGCATCCTGAAGCAAGTGACATCAACAAGTAGAATAGGAGAGTTTTTTATTATTTTTAAAAAATCATCGTCTCCCACAGTGCACTGATTTTGACAACCACACCAGAACACCTCTGTAGGAGTCCATGAGTTCAGCAAAGAAGTTTCAACACACTTTTAAGCAAAAAATTCAAAATAAATACTTGGAAGAGAGTAAAAAAGGGCAACTTTGCCCATTTTGCCACTTTTGCAAGCCTCACAGCTGAGTGCTAAGGGAGACTGCCCTTAGCCCATGACCTCTCTCAAAGGAGAAAATGGGTGCCCAGCTCTGCCAGCTATGTGAAATGCTGCCTAAGAGATCCACTTCTTTCTCAATCCACCTAGAACACTGAGGGGATCAGCACAGTCAAGTAGTCAAGTGGCTGAGAGAGGCTGGGATCAGGGGAGAGAGGCAGCAACCAAAGCTCAGAACTCAACAGAAGGCTACGTATACTAATTACCACCTCTTGGACTCCATCAGGAGGCTGACCCATGAGTGGCATGGGACTCCTCATCTGTGGGCCCCCTCAACTGGCCCTTAGGTGCCCCTAAGACTCCAACAGCCTTATCCCCATTTCCTTACCTCATGGCTGGCTCTCCACACATTGCACCCTGGTTGGAGGGTATGAGCCTTTGTAGATGGCTCACAACCATGTTCAGATAGCCAGTAAGATTCTATGGGATTGGAAGAAGGCATACAAACTTGAGCACTTCAAGCCACTGCCCTAGGAAAAACAAATGAGAGACTCACAGCACCCATGCTAGCGTTGCAAAATCAAGAGAAGGCAAATAATCCTAAGAATCCCATGAAGAAGGAACCCAAGAGGAACAAAAAAGGCAGAGTGGGCACATCTATAAAAACACCTGAAAGATATTTCTAGCCAGGCTGACTAGTTAATGTGTTTTTCTCTTCTGGGCCAATCAATAAAGACTGAAAAAATAAATAAATAAAGACTAGAAGAGGAGACTACTTCTTATGTGAAGATAACTATGCAAAACTTCAAGGAATATGAAAACCCTAAGAAACATGGTACCATAAACAAAACACAAATTTTCAGAAACCCAAAGAAATGGAGATCCAAGAATTGACTGACAAAGAATGAAAAATAATTGTTTTAAGGAAGATCTGTGAGCTACAAGACAGTAGAAACAGACAACTCAATGAAATCAAGGAAATAATACATGTACAAAACTAGTTCAACAAAGATATAGAAATCAAACCAAAAAAATACCAGAAAATCTGGAGTTGAAAAATACAATGAATAAATTTAAAAATGCAACAGAGAGCTTCAATAACAGACTTGACAAGCAGAAAAAAAAGAGTAAGCAAACTTGAAAATAGGTCATTTGAAATTATTCAGTCAGGGAGTAAAAAAAAAGAAGGAAAAGGAATGAACAAATCTTGTGGGATTTATGGGACACTATCAAAGGCAAGGATATGATATACACGTAAGGGACTTCAACAAGGAGAAGAAAGAGAGAAAAAGGAAGAAAGTTTATTTAAAGAAAGAGTGGCTGAAAAGTTTCCAAATCTTGGGAAAGATAAAGACATCCAGGTGCATGAGGCTTACAGGTTCCTAAACAAGTGCAACCCAAAGGAGACTTCACTGATATATATTATAATCTAATTTCAAAAAGTAGAGAGAAAATTTTGAAAGCAGCAAGAGACTTGTCACATATAAAGTAACTCTTCCTGCACCAATTAAACACTCAGTGCATTTCTCAGCAGAAACCTTGCAGGCCAGGAGGGAGTAGGATGATATACTCAAAGCACTGAAAGGAAAAACAAATCAAAAAAAAAAAACTGTTGACAAAAAAATGCTTTACCTGGAGAATTTGTTCTTAAGAAACAAGAAGAGATAAAGACTTTTGTGGAAAATCAAAATCTAAGAGAATCATTAACACTAGACCCACCTTATAAGACACGCTAAAGGGAGTTCTTTAAGCTAAAGTCAAAGAATGCTAATTGAACATATGGCAACATATAAAAGTATAAAATTTGTAGGTAAAAGTTTATTTAGTCAAAATCAGAGTACTCTAATGATGTAACAGTGGTATATACCTTAATTTTAACTAGCATAAAAGTTAAAAGACAAATGTATTAAAAATAACCATAGCTACAAAAATTTCTTAATTGATACATAAGGTAAAACATGACAACATAACCATAAAATGTTGGGAGAGGAAGTAAAAGTTCAGACATTTTTAATGTGATCAAAATAAAGTTGTTATCACCCTAAAATAGATAGCTATAACAATAAAGCCCCATGGTAACTATAAAGCAACAACCCACAGTAGCAACACAAAAGACAAGGAGAAAGGAAACAAAGCAAACCACCATAGAAGATCATCAAATTACAAAGAAAGGCAGCAAGAGAGAAAGAAGGGGGGTGGGAGAGAAATAAAAAAAATCAGAAAAAAATTAATAAAAGGCAATGTTAAGTTCTTACCTATCAATTATTACTTTAAATGCAAATGGACTAAATTTTCCAATACAAATTAGAATGGCTTAAGAGGTTTAAAAATAAAATAAGACCCAGCAATATGTTACATATAAGAGATTAACTTTAGCTTTAATGACCCATGTAAACTGAAAGTGAAGTGAAGAAAACATATAATCCATGCAAATAGAAATCAAAATTGAACAGAGATAGCTACACTTAGATAAATTGGACTTTAAGTAAAAAACTGTCCCATGAGACAAAGAAGGTCATTAAATAGTGATAAAGGTGTCAATTCATCAAGAGAATGTAATGATTTTTAATATATATGCACATAACATCAAAGCACCTAAACATATAATGCAAGTATTAACAGATTTGATGGGAGAAATAGACAGCAATACAATAATAGTTGGGGACTTCAATATCCCACTAGCAACAATGGATCACCTAGAGAAATCAATAAGGAAATATTGGACTTGAACTATACATTAAACCAAATGGACCTAACTGACATATACAGAATATTACATCCCTAGCAACAGAATAGATATTCTTCTATCTATTATATCTTATATATTCTAAGCACACACAAAGTATTCTCCAAAATAGATCACATATTAGGCCACATAACACATCTTACCAAATTTAAGAAAATTGAAATCATAGCAAATATCTTTTCAAACCATAATAGCATGAAACTAGACATAAATAATAGGAAGAAAACTAGAAAATTCAAAAATATGTGGAAATTAAACAACATACTCCTGAACAACCAATAGGTCATAAAACAAATTAAAAGAGAAATTTAAAAATCTTGAGAAAAATGAAAATGGAAACACGATATAAAAAACTTATGAAGTGTAGCGAAAAAATGTTTTAAGTGGGAAGCCATAGTGATAAATGCCTACATTAAGATAAAAGACAATCTCAAATTTAAAAACCTAATTTTAAGCCTTAAGATGCTAGAAAAAAGAAAAAAAGAACAAACTAAGCTGAAATTTAGCAGAAGGAAGGAAATAACAAAGATCAGAGTAGAAATAAATGATACAAAGACTAGGAAAACAATATAAAATATTTTAAAAACCTGAGTTGATTTTTTGAAAAGATTTAAAAAATTGACACATGTTTATCTAACTTATTGTGCAATAGCAGCTTTGCACAAATAAATTGGATGACCTAGAAGAAATGGATAAATTCTTACAAATGTCTATGTTTCTACCAAGTCAGAATCATGAAGAAAAAGATATCTGAACAGATCAATAATGAGGAGTGATTAAATTAGTAATCAAAAACTCCCAATAAAGGAAAATGCAGGACCTGATGGCTTCACTGGTAAATTCTACTAAATATTTTAAAAGTTCATACCAATCCTTCTCAAATCCTTACACGAAATTATGTAAAAGGAAATACTTTCAAACTCATTTTACAGGTTTGGCATTAGCCTTTATAACAAAACCAGACAAGAATGCTACAAGAAAAAAATGCTGCATACTACCTCTGATGAACACAGATGTAAAAATCCTCAACAACATACTAGAAAACTGAACTCAAAAGCACACTAAATGTATCCTTTACCATGATCAAGTGGAATGTATAGCTAGGATGCAAAAATGGCTCAACATATACAAATAAATAAATGTACTACACTACATTAACAGAATAAAAGATAAAAACATACAATCATCTGAATACATGCAGAAAAAACATTTGACAAGGTTCAGCATATTTTTGCAAAAAAGTTAACAAATTAGGTACAGACAGGATATACCTCAACATAGTAAAGACTATATAAGACATATGCACAGCTAGCGTCATAATGGTGAAATGCTGAATATTTTTTTCTGAAATGAGAAACAAGACAAGGGTGCCCACTATCATCATTTCCATTCAGCTAGAGTAGTTAGGCAAGTAAAAGAAATAAAAGGCATCCAAATTGCAAAGGAGCAAGTAAAAGTATCTCTGTTTGCAGAAGACACGATCTTATTTACAGAAAACCCTAAAGACTCTGCCAAAGAATTAATAAACTGATTGAGTAAAGTTTCAGGTTACAAAATCAACGTACAAGAATCAGTTTCATTTCCATACACTATCAATAAACTATCTGAGAAAGAAATGAAGAAAATAATCCCATTTCTAATAGCACCATGAAGAATCAAATACATAGGAATTAATCATCCAAAGAGGTAAAAAATCTGTACACTAAAATCTATAAAATATTGATGAAAAACTTGAAGAAATTACAAATAAGTGGAAAGATGTTCTGTGCTCATGGATTAGAGGAATTAATATTGTTAACATGTCCATTCTGCCCAAAATGATCTACAAATGTAATGTAATCCCCATAAACATTCCAATGGCATTTTTCACTTAAATAGGAAAAAAATCCAAATATTTGTAAGGAATAACAAAAGGCCCCAAATATTTAATAGCTAAAGCAATTATGAGCAAAAAGAAGAAAGCTGAAGGCATCATGTTCCTGATTTTAAATTATCCCACTACATGATAAAATCAAAACAATATGGTACTGGTGTGAAAACAAACACACAGACAAACAGAACAGAGAGCCTAGAAATCAACCCACACATATGTGGTCAACTAAGCTTTGACAAAGGCATCAAGAATACGTAATGAGAAAAGGATAATACCCTCGGTAAATGGTGTTGGGAAAACGTGCAAAAGAATAAAATTAGACATTTAACTTATGCAAAAATAAACTCGAAATGGATTAAAAACATCAATGTAAGACCTGAAACTGTAAAGCTCCTATAGGAAAACATAGGGAGAAAGCTCCTTGACATCACTCTTAGCAATGATTTTGTAAATATAATATCAAAAGCATAAACAAAAGCAAAAATAAATAAGTGGGACAACATCAACTTTAAAGGCTACTGCACAGCAAAAGAAACAATCAGCAGAATGAAAAGGCAACCTATGGAATGGCAGAAAATATTCACAAATCATATATCCTATAAGTTGTTAATATCTGAAATATATAAGGAACTCATACAACCCAACAGCAAAACAGACAAACAAAATAGAAAAAAAAATTAAAAATGCACAAAGAGTTTTTTAAAAAAACACATAACAAATGGCCAACAGGTAAATGAAAAGGTACTCAGCATCACTAGTCATCACTAATCATCAGGGAAATGCAAATCAAAACTGCAATGCCATGTCGTCTCACACCTCTTAGGAAGGCTATTACCAAAAAGTCAAAATATAATAAATGTTGACAAGGAGGTGGAGGAAAAATAACTGAAACATTATTGGTGGGAACTTAAATTGGTGCAGCCATTATAAAAACCAGTATGGAAGTTCTTCGAAAAGTTAAAAAGGGAATACCACTATGATCCAGCAATGCCACTTTGAGGTATTGCTGGATTTGAGAATTTGAGGATATAATTGAGGTATATATTCAAAGGAAATAAAATCAGTTTTATGGAAGAGATAGCTGCACTCCTATGTTCATTGCAGCATTCTGCACTGCATAGCCAAGATATGGAGATATATATATATATATACACACACATATATATATATATATGTTTTTCCATTGTATATGTATATACATATACATTCCATTGCATAGACATATACAATGGAGTATCATTCACACTTAAACAAACAAGGAGATCCTGCCATTTGCAACAACATGAATGAAGGATATTGTGTTACGTGAAATTTGCCAGGCACAGAAAGACAAATACTGCATGAGATCACTTACTTGTGAATTCTAAAAATGTTGAACTCATGGAAACAGAGGGTAGAATGACAGATACCAGTGCCTGGGGTGTAGGAGTAATGGGGAGATGTTGTTCAAAAGTTAGAAACTTTAAGTTTATAAGATAATGTTTGGAAGGTTTAATGTACAGCATGGTAACTATAGTTCATAATACTGTACTGTATGCTTGAAATTTGCTAAGAACATAGATCTTGAAGTGTTCTTATTTTTAAAAAGGTAACTATGGGATTTGATGGGTATGTTAATTAGCTTGAATATGGTAATCATTTCACAATGTATACATATATCAAATCCACATGTTGTACACTTAAATGTATACACTTACACATTTTTAATTTGTCAATCATACCTCAGTAAAGCGGGAAAAAATAAACACAAAAATCATGTATGTCTCTTAGTTTTCTGTGCGTTCAGATTTTACTCGTTGTGAATCTTAAAAAGGTCAACATGAGGGATATTTGGGGTTATAGAACAGTTTTGTATCTTGACTTCACTGTGGTAGTGGATACGCAAACCTACACATGTGATAGAATTGCATAAAACAAAATACACACACACACACAGACATGTGAGCACATGGAAGCTGGCGGAAATGAGAATAAGAATGACAGACTGTATCAACATCAATGTCCTGGTTGTGATGTTATAATATAGTTTTGCAAGATGTTACTGTTGGGGAAAACTGACTAAAGGGTACATGGGATTTCCATGCCTTATTTCTTATATCTGCATGTGAATCAACAAATATTTCAAGAAAATTGAATTAAAAAGAGTGGGAAAAATTAGTCTGCAAAGAATTACACAATAATCCTGTAACTTGCCCACTCTACCCACCCATGTCGCCTGCCTGTACCTTGTAGAATTTTGAGTGTGAAACTCCTGACTTAACGCTACCGCTCCTACAGCCGAATATGGTAATCATTTCACCATAGAATCAAAGGAAACACAAAACAATGGTCAAAATCAAGCACGTACAAGGGGACCATGAAATTTCTCCAGAGAGAAATGTCTTTAATGTTTTCTAACGACAAAAGGGTCAGCAAAGCCAGAACACACAATGTTGCTAATTGGTGTTATCTTTGCAGGTGTATTTCACCCAAGGAGTACAGTGGACCCACACACTCTCTGCCCACGTCCTTGTTTCCCCTATGAGCTGGGTAAAATCTGCTTTGGTTTGGCTTCACGGAACTGCATCATAATAGAACATACTCCTTAAGTATGCCACCTTTACTCAAATTTAATCTCTCTGGAATTAGCACATATAATAAGCAAGGAGGCTGCCCAAACAATGGACAGTTATAGAGGAGTGTAAATATTTTCAAAGGGTCTGTTTTGATCGATGGTCTCGATTTGTCGTGATATTATAAATATGCCATACATTTAGACAAAATGCTAATTGGAAGGGGGAAAAAACTCTTTGTCTTCTAAAACTTGAATAAATGCAAAATGAAGGCCAGATCCTGCTGTCTACGAGTGTGTCCTTTGCTTACTGAATCCAGGAAGAAGAGAGGTGAGTCAGGAACGTCACAAGCTTTCCACGCCTCAGGTCTGCCTCCCTGTGTCAGCGAGGTGTAGGCTTCCAAAGGCTCAGCCTTTGAGAGGCTTGACTTCAGAGCTCTGGGGGAGGGGACAAATCTCTATTTGTTTATAGTCTTTAGCTCTAATTACATAATTACATTGGAAGGGAGACTGACTTCTGAGGAAAAGCAACAAAGCAAACAAGGTAAAATTGTAATAGGTCAGTCCGGCTATTATCTTCCCAGCCCTCCAGCGCGGTGTGTGTGCATATGTGTAGCACACGTGTGCGCCGGTGCATGGTATTAACAGATAAAGGCGGCCAGAGGTGTATGCAAGGCTATCATTTTACCTTTAGTGCACTGGGGCACCCTGATTATCTCCTTGAAATTGGAAGGTAAACGGGCTGTTGTAGAAACAGAGGGCCTTCATGGCAGGTAATAGAGCAGACCTAATTAGCCTCAAGTACCTGTAATCCTAGGAGATGTACTTGCAGATAAAAGCCTGGGAGAGTCCCTCAGGTATGACTAATAGGTCCCCAGCCAGGTTGGCTGTGGATCAGGTGTAGTGTGTCAGCTGTGCTGAATGCACACTATTGATCCAGGAGAAGCTGCACTTTCTGCCACAAATTGAATTCAAATTGCTGGCAAGGGGAAGGCATTGGGCTCTACCTGCTTCATATTTCAAAATTATTCTCTTCCGTACTAGTTTAGTAGTAGATTGTTTAGTTTCTTTTTCTTTTTTTCTTTTAAACTGTCTTTTAAAATCTATCCTCTTAGATCTTATATACGATTTATTTTTAAACCATTATTTAAAATGCTATGGACAAGTGCATCATAGATGCATTTCTTATATTAGAGAAATGAAGAATTTACTTAAAGATCCTGACACCTGCCTGCTAGGTGATATTTAATAAAAGGATATTTCGTTATCCACTTTAAAAGGAAGAAAGGTATGTTGCTCTGTTTGGTAACTAATTGTAAGAACTTAGATAATTAGAAACACAGAAGACAAAACATGGGATTTTAGACTGGGGTTAATATAGAATAATGTTTTCCAAGTACCTGTCATTCTAGGAGATGGACTTGGATTAAAGAAAACTCGAACTCTTTTATTCAAATAAAATATTATTTTGTAGCCTTACCCCCGCCATTTCCTTCTGCCCCCACCACACACTCTCAGAAGCCGAGAAACGCAGTATCCTCTGCATGAATCCAAGGATAGTTCAGTTGGTCCCTATTTTCCCCTCTTTTTGAGTTCTTTGAGAAATCTCTAAGAAACCCTAAACAATCACTGAACTAAGCAATGTTTGTATTTTAAGTGGGACGTTATCTAAACCATTTCAGAAGAATCAACTTAGATTTTTAAAATCTTTTGCTGAGTGAGATAGCATAATCTCTTCTGAATCAATTAAGTATCCAATACTGCCAGAAAAAATGTTCCTAAGAGTTAGAGATTTGTATTCTGATCAGACTTTGGAGATCATCTCATTCATTCAATAAATGCTCATTGATTGTCTGCTATATAGCAGGCACTGTTCTAGATACCAAGGAGATGTAAGTGAACAAAATAGACAAAAACACTATGCTTAAAGAGTTTATGCTTTCCAGTGGCGGAGAGATAGTTTACAATTAACAAAATGGATAAGTAAAATTTTCAGTAATATGAGAAGGTATAAGTGCTAAGAAAAATAATGAAAGCAATGTAAGGGGTTAAAAGTACCAAAAGGATTCGTGGCAATTTTAAATGGGGCACTTAGGGTCAGTTTAATTTAGAAATTTATATTTAAATAGAGACATCAGTGAGGGGGGAAAGATAGCCATGTGGATTTCTGGGGACAAACACATGTAAGACAGTACTTTGCATATAGTAGACACTTAACTGGTATAGATTATGTGTTTATTCTTAAGTCAGTCAAATACTGCTTGATCATAATTCACTGAGAAAAACCAGGTTCACAATCCTCATATATAAAGAAGGGCAAATAAAACAAATGTAAAACTATTGGGAAGTTTAAAATAAAATAAAATGTTGTTGCTGTTGTTTAGCTAAGGAGTATAAAGAGAGCAAGCCAGCATTTCATAGCAGTTTTAATTAAAGATATGTAGTGAGTTTCACGGTGCTGTTTTCCCATTTCTCAGTATAAAGCAGGGGTTGGAAAGTTGAGTTGGCAAGATAACTAGTGTGTGCTAGAGCCAGTGCATATCAGCACATGAGATCTGACTGTGTGCATTTCTTCCTGATTTCCCTTAAGTGACATCACTTTGGAAGATTAAAATCAGACATGAGAGGGTGGACTCATACAATAGAAACTGAAAAACACCACAAATCTGGGCTTCCCCTATCCCAAGAGCTGGCTGTTAAACATTGACCCACTCAGTACAGAAAATAATCTACTGAGTCAATTTTAAACAGCTTCAACTTACTGTTTTGGTCTTAAAATGTATGCCAATTTTGTCAAGAATTCTTCATTAACAGTCCTATTAGATCAGTTGCCAGGGTTATTGCAATACAATGTTTTATATTTCTTTTCCACTCTAAGAAATTTGACCCACTTAGTGGCCTGTTTTATTCCTAGTTAGCGTGATCAGAGGAAACTGCCTCTGATTATCTGAAGTTAGGGCCAAACACTTCTTTTAATGTTCATTTTAGTTGGAGACTTCATCTATAGTTTGGAATTCTTCCGTTGTATGTGGAGACATTAGAATCCTGCATGGAGGTAAAAGTGACACATTGAAGTGTAAAAATAGACTGATTACAAAAATTACAGAGCACAGAATGGGACAAATTTTAAGATAAATAGTATAGTTTGTAGTTAGAACAAAACACTTTCCAGATAATGTGTGAAAATTGCAAACAACCAAAATAATTGAAGAAATACTAATTTGAGAGTTATAAATTGTCTACTTCAGCTATATTTACCTTTGACTCAGTAACTCACAATTAACAACTAATTCATAGGAAAACGTTTCTGTCATTAAAAAGTGCATGTGCTTTCCAGTGCATTATCAGGGTTTAGAAGACATCTTTGCACTGGATGGGGCATATATGAATGATTTGTAAGAAATCAGACAATTTCTCAAATTCTCAAGATTTAATGTTTTTATGTTTTATCTTCCCACGTGAATATTTGTCATTAAATCATTAATGTTTCTAAGCTGAAAAGTTGAAAAACTTAGGCTTCTTACTGTAATATGCTTACAGAGGCTAAAAATCAGACCAGGTTTGTTTGAAAAGGATACAAGATATAAACTAGACAGCTGCTTTTTTCTCACTCATTTCACTCTATTACTGGTTAACTTAGTGGAAAAATGTAAATTTTCCAGGGATTTTAGGTTGAAGGTATCTCAGCCAACGTAGATGTGTGCTTGACTTGAGGTCTAATTTAACTCCCATGTAGTATTGATCGGCATAGACCATCGAGGACACTTACAGTCTTCCTTTGCCAAAGGTAGACAATAGTATAAGAGTAAAGTGGAATAAATGCTCCTGTCCAGTTCTGTGTCGATATCCAGCTGCCTTCTGTGTGTGTGTGTGCCATTTTGAGTGCATCAGTATTTCACGTTTATTGTAGTGTGATGAAACACCTTTCAAAATGGCCAGAGGGACACTCAGCAGTAAGCGCTCAGGCAGTACAAATTGGAGTGAACAGGAGGACAGTTAGCAGGGAATATTTCTGAGGTCAAAGTAGTCTGGGTAGGAGCTGAATCAGCTAAATGCAGAGTTAAGAGCTACAATACCTGCCGCAAAGTAAATATAGATTACCTTCTTGATGACAAATTGATCCACTGGACGAGGATCTTTCAGACAAAGAGACAAGTGCAAAAAAAAATTAAGTAATTCTCACTGACCAATGTTTTAACCCTTTATTGAGCAACCATCCTATCTCCCTGTAACTTTCCACTTCACATTATTTCAGTGGAAAAACAATCTATTGAACAAGTAAATACCTTTGTAAAATTTAAAATTCTAACCTTGCAAAAGACAAATCGTTCATTCCTCTTTATTTAACTTCTGATTCTCTACAATCACTAAATCAATTATAATTTCTAAATCTGAAGAGCATAGCAAGTGCTATTATGGAATTGTTCTGATAATAACACCTGAAAAATTTATCTATGGGTAGAAAATCAGCCTGATGCAGAAGTTCCATTTTGATTTAATTCAGGAAGCATTTTTGAGCCTCTATTATGTGCCTGACCGCTTTAATATGTTTATTTAGATAATTAGTGTCTTTAGAAGATCTCTTTTAATCTAATTTATGAAGACTGATAGGATTTCATTGGGGAAGGGATGAGGGTACAGGGTGGGTAATGCCTTCATTCATTTAGTTAGCAAGTATTTATTAAACAAATACTCCAAGCAAGGCTCAATGACATATGATGAGATATCAGTCTCAAAGTCTTAGTTTCTTCTCACAGACAGCTTGATGTTTATTTGGGGGGAGATAAGCAATTAAATAATCAAAAGAGAGTATAGTAGATGATACAAGAAGGATCTGAGAAAGTAGGTGGGTGGCCAAGTTACCCAAGATGGTGGGTGGGAAAAGATCACAGAAGGTTTTCTGGAAATAATTATAAAATGGGAAAGTAGGACCTGGCAGAGTTAAGAAGGAAAAAGAGTGGATGGAGAGTGAGATAAGGAGGAAACATTTGCAGCAAGCAGCAGCACATACGATGCAAGGACAGGCCACATTCGGGAACATAGAAAAAGTTTGGTATAGCTACAAACAACCAAAAATAAACAATAGTTACTAAGGGTGGGGCGGGAGGGAGCTCACGAAAGAATAGTATAACAAACTGAAATCCCTACTGGAAGTTGGTAGCACAGAAATTATATAAAATTAATAAGAATAAGTTAATGAGATCATTCTTTGTCTTAAGGATGATTATGATCTAGTATCAAATTATGGTAATTGAGACAATTAAAAAAGGAAATCAACTTGAATTGGATATATTGCAGGTAGTTTGACTGAAACTTTTGAAATATAAAAGTTCCAGTGCATCTCAAAAAAAGTCTTACCAGTAAAATCCAAAACAGACCCATACTAGGGAATATAATTTTTCAGACAGGTTTTCTAATGTAAAATTGTAATTTTCACTTAAAAATGAATAATAAACAAAAAATCATCTTTAATTTATGTGAATTCACTCTAAGTAATATTTTTCAGGTACCAATTGTTGTTGAATGTTGAGAGCTCCCTTTATGAAAGCGGATCTGCCAAGGGAATTGAAAGAGCAAAGAATCCTCTACGTTTTGCATACTCAGATTATTAGTAGATCCAAAGAAGATGCATCCAAGAATGTGCAGAATTTCCTCTTCAGACAGTACAGATTCAGACAAAGATGTGTCATTTGCCCAGTGATGACACACTTCTAGTATTTCATAGGCTATACTTAAAAGAGACTACAGACATACATTGGCGATATTGCAGGTTCAGTTCCAGATCACCTTAATAAAGCAACTCACTGGTTTCCCAGTGCATATAAAAGTTATGTTTGCACTATATTATAGTCTCTTAAGCGTGTAATAGCACTATGTCTGAAACAATATATATACTTTAATTAAAAAGTAATTTATTGATAAAAATGATAAAAATCATCTGAGTCTTGAGAAAGTCAGAATCTTTTTTGCTGGTGGAGGGTGTTGCCTCAATGTTGATGGCTGCTGACTGATCAGTTGGTGATTGCTAAAGGTCGGGATGGCTGTGGCAATTTCTAAAATAAGGCAATGATGAAGTTTGCCATTTTGATTGACTATTTTTTTCCATGAAAGATTTCTCTCTATAATGTGATGCTGTTTGATAGCATTTTCCCCACAGTGTAAGTTCTTTTAAAATTGAAGTCAGTCTCCCAAAATCTGCCACTGTTTTGTCAACTAAGTTTACTTACTATTCTTAATCCTCTGTTGTCATTTCAACAATGTTCACAGCATCTTCACTATGAGTAGATTCCATCTCAAGAAATCACTTTCTTTGCTTGTTTGTAAGAAATAACTGTTCATCTGTTCAAGTTTTATCAGGAGATTGACACCATTCAGTTACATTTTCAGACTTGGCTTCTAATTCTAATCCTCTTGCTATTTTGACCACATCTGCAGTTATTTCCTCCACTGAAGTCTTAAACCTCTCAAAGTCATCCGTAAGGGTTGGAATCAACTTCTTTCAAACTCCTGTTAATGTTGCTATTTTGATCTCCTCTCATGAATCACAAATGTTATTCATGGCATCTATAATGGTGAATTCTTTCCAGAAAGTTTGCAATTTACTCTGCTCAGATACATCAGAGGTATCACTATGTATGGCAGCTAGAGCCTTACAAAATATATTTTTTAAAGAATAAGACTTGAAAGTTGAACCTACTCTTTGATCCATGGACTGAAGAATGGATGTTGTGTTATTAGGCATGAAGAAAACATTAATATTTTTGTACGTCATCATCAAAGCTCTTGGATAATCAGGTGCATTGTCAATGAGCCATAATCTTTTGACAGAAATCTTTTTCTGAGCAGTAGGTCTCAACAGCAGGCTAAAAATATTCAGTAAACCATGCTATAAACAGATGTGCTGTTATCCAGACTTTGTTGTTTCATTTATACAACACAAGCAGAGTATATTTAACATAATATTTAAGGACCTTAGGATTTTCAAAATGATAAATAACCATTGACTTCAACTTAAAATCACCAGCTACATTAGCCTCTAATAAGAGGATCAGTCTCTCGTTTGAAGTTTTGAAGCCAGGCATTGACTTTTTTCTACATGTGAAAGTCCTAGATGACATCCTCTTCCAATTTAAGGCTGTTCTGTATACATTGAAAATCATAATTTAGTGTAGCCACCTCCATCAATGATCTTAGCTAGATCTTCTGGTTAACTTGTTGCAGCTTCTACATCAGCACTTGCTGCTTTTCTTTTCACTTTTATGTTATGAAGATGGCTTTTATCCTTAAAACTCATGAACCAATATCTGCTAGATTCAGACATTTCTTTTCCAGCTTCCTCACCTCTCTTAGCTTTCAAAGATGAAGAAAGTCAGGGTCTTGCTCTGGATTAAGTTTTGCTTAAGGAAATGTTGTGGCTGGTTGGACCTTCTATCCAGACCATTAAAACTTTTTTCATGTAAACAATAAGGCTGTTTTACTTTCTTATTATGTGTGTGCTCGTTGGAGTAGTACTGATAATTTCCTTCCAGAACTTTTCTTTTTCCGTCATAAATTCGCTCTTTGGTACAAGAGGACTAGCTTTTGGCTTGTCTTGGCTTTTGGCCTATCTTGGCTTTTGGCATGCCTTCCTCATTAAGCTTAATTATTTTAAGCTTTTGATTTAAAGTGAGGAATACACAATTCTTCCTTTCTCTTGAACACTTAGAGGCTATTGTTGTGTTATCAATTGGCCTAATTTTAATATTATTGTGTTTCAGGAAATAGGGAAAGCTGAGGAGAAGGAGGGAGATGGGGGAATGGGCAGTCAGTGGAGCAGTCAGAACACACACAACATTTATTGATTAAATGCGCCATCTTATATGGGTGCAGTTTGTGATGCTCCAAAACAATTACGATAGTAACATCAAAGATTACTGATCACAGATTCCCATAAAGGATGTAATGATAATGAAAAAGGTTTAAATATGAAGAGAATTACCAAGATATGACACTGAAATGCAAAGTGAGCACATGTTGCTGGAAAATGGTGCCGATAGACTCGCTTGATGCAGAGTTGCCGCAAACCTTCAATCTATGAAAAATGAAATATCTTCAAAGAACAACAAAGTAAAGCACAATAATGCAAGATATGCTTCTAACCACATCAGTTAAATAAATTAAAATGGCAAGAAGTTACTCACTTGCCTGACACTGATTTCTTTTCCAGTTTTAAGATTAATTACACTTATTCAGGGATGAGTCTGATTTATCATTCATGGGAGTGAATTCCATCCTCAGACTGATCACCCCCTCCTAACTCACCGTAGGAGAAATATCCAAATTTTTTCTGACAGGGCTCTGTCCTAGCTAATTTTTGGCAATACTCAAATAGGAAAAAAAAAAAATGGAGAGAACCACTGAAGTCAGAACAGTCTTAAATCTTCTTTATGAAGAAAGATAGAAATTATATCTTGTAATTAACCAAAGCACAGAGAAAATTTAGAATTGTTTCCTTGGGGTATAAGGCATGCCCAGTATTTTAGCCAATCAAGCAATTAAATGATTTTTAAATCAATTTGTATATCATGAGGTAATACTTTTAATTAATATTTTAATTATTACACAGAGTGTGTAAATAAATAAATAAAATATATAAATAAATCAATTAAAATTGTGTAGACATAAGGGGCTCAAATATCAACAGAAATCAGTTATTTTTCAGTATAATGCTCAAATTTGTAAACTTTAAGTATGAACTTTGTAGCTGAAATACCACTCCAAAGTACATTAATATTATATTAACTTGCGGGGAAATGTGAGGATAATAAAATTTTCTTCCGTGTGTTAATAGGAGAGAGAGAAGTGAGAGAGAGAGAGAAAGAGAGAGAGAGACATTGATAAGGACGAGATCGTTACCCATCCATTTTATGTCAATCAAAGGAATAGCAAAAACCACCTGGCTATAATTTCCACTACTAAGTAAAATGCCAGAAGAATTTACTGTATGCTTTTTTAAAAATCATGTTTTCATGTATGTAATCACATCTGTGGATGCATTAGGGGTATGGAGTTGCTAGCATGTGTTCCAAGTGTGTTCCATTATATTCCTACTGCAATTTTCTGAACGCTAATTTACAGCTGTATTTCAAGCTTACTCTAGCTACACTGAAGTAAATACTGTATATATTTCAGGAATTCTGTACAAAATTATATATTTGATAACAGAGTGGCTGCTAACTCAGTAAACATCGCATGGCTGCATTGTATTCATGATGGTGCCCCATGATTTTTGCACAGCAGACACCTGGAGGAGGGCAATTTGTATACATTAATATTTGGAAGTCAAATCCTTGAATTCCCTGTCAATCATGTCACATACTGATTGGAGAAGCTCCCGAATCCCAGACTATCATGTGTAGGGGGAGAAAGGCCCATTTTAGAGATCAACTAACTGAGGTAATGATAACTGGAAATGATTGATGGAGATAACATCAAATCAAGAGCAGGAAGAGAAAGAGAAGGTAAATCAAAGCCTATTGATTAAAGTAGCTTCAACCCAGGCCTCCCAGCAGGTGTCAAAGATGCAGAGTCTCCGGGAGAAAACGGCTGCTCACCAGAAGGCATTGTCTGAGCCGGTACGAGAGGCAATGCAGCCGTCTCACCTCTGAGCATCATATCCTTCACCTTTGATGCCAGGATGCTCATTGCTTCCCACTCTATTTTCTCTGCTCCAGGCAAAGGCTAAAGAAAAAAGATCCAATGCATTTAAGGCATCACAGTTCACAGGTCTCTAACGTATCCAGGGCATCTGTATACACTGATGGAAAAAGTGTTTTCAGTTCAATCACTTTGAAAGCCTGGATAATGGAGGAGCAGGAGGACTTGTAGCATGGACAACAAAGTTTTTTTTGTTTTTTATTTTTCTTTTATCAACGTGAGGCTCAGTTAGCAATTGCACCGAACATTGATTTCACTGGCCTGTTTGTAGACACTACAGGGGTCTTTTTAGCTGTACAACACAGACATATGCTGAACAGCCTTTGATTTGTTTTTTTCTTACAAGTTTGTTTTACAGGATAGGCCACTGCCAGCATGTGTTGCTTTAGTCATTATATAAGATCTATATCATCACTTTGATTTAAAAAATCACCTGTTCCCATCTTCACTTTTCTCATCTTCTGCCAATCCTTGGGCACTCTCTGAGTCTTCCCCAGCCTGGTCTGAGAAGTTCTGGGTTTCCTATGCAGAGCTTGTATAAAAACATCATACAGCAAACAATTCTCCTAGGGACTCTCCTCTCACTGCTTCGTGGGCATGCTGTGGAACTCTCACTGTTGTGACGGGAGTCACGCACGTGCTCTGAGCAGAGAACAGACCCCTTGGTATGAACCTTTCAATAGAAGTCTCTGAAACAACTTTTCAAAACCCATGTCTCGTTTAGTTTCCTCTTTTTCCCCCCTGGTTTGATGTCAGTCATCAATTGAGCAGGAGACAACTCATTTCATTTCTGTGACACACTATGACGGACTTGTGTTGCAACCCTGACTTATTTTGAGAACTTCAATTTCTCGAGCTGAAAGCTTGAACGTCCCATGGTTGGAGGAACTATTGATCCGGTGTAGATGGACGGCTCAAGAGGAACTGATACATTCCTTACAGCACTTTCTGTTTCGTCGCCCTCCTGGCCACGACATAATGTAGTCTTTCTCGGAGTTTGTTGTCATCTGCAAACTTTGATTCTGGCAGCACGTATATATTCTATCTTTTACAACATTTTTTTCACTATAAGCTTTGTCTTCATGTAGCATTGCTCCATTTTATTTTGGATGAATTGTCTATTAACTTACGAGTTAGTTTTTCTTGGTCTCTTTTACAGCTTGCTGTAGAAAACCTAGACACTGAGTTGAAATGATAGTTCCAATGTGCCTTCCTAGTGATTTTAGAAGAAAGAATGTATAGTGTTTCTCTCAAGTACAAGATGCTAACATGGCAATAAATTTAAGAATTTAAGCCATTATTTAAGGTGGTAATTTAAAATCTGCAAATAACCCAATATGGGTATTAAGTAATATAATTTTTTTAAACCCAGTATACAAAAGTCCTGGTAGAAAGAATCAGTTCTCTGTGCTTTCTGTGATAGGGGAAGATGGCTCCATCCTGACTGGGATTCTAGAGACTTGAATTATTCTAGCCTAAAATTTCATTCTCTAATTAAGAATTGCACTGGTTTAGAGGTGGAGAATAGTATGATCATTTGATCTCAACCCACTCAGGACACCAAAAGAGAATGTAAATGTTTTATTTTGCAGACTTCATAAAAATATACCCTTTTTAAATTTACATTTATTACAATGATAAATAAGTTCTAAGGTCTGTGCAAGGCACATTAGATGCATTTGCTCATCTTTTCTTCACAGGGCCTATCTAAAGTACATACATTTTATAGGCGAGGATACTAGAATTCATAACTTGCTCAAGCTCCACAGTAATGAAGGCATAGTGTCTCTTGGAACCAAGTCATCTGACTTTGAAATATGCAGGGTTTCATAAGGAAACAGGATTTATCTCAGGGAAAGATTTTAATAAAGGAACCACAAAGATAGGGAGGTGCCAAGAGATTATCAAGAATGCAAGCCAGTAGCATCGCTAGGGCTGACTGAACAAAGGGAGCAAAGAGTATAGTTACTGGAGCATAGTGAGAGAGCTGGAGCTGGGAGAAGAAGCATCCAGAAAGATCTACACCAGAGAACAAGGATGGCACCAAGATCTCTCTCTTTTTCCACCTTCCAATCTCCTGCCTATGTTCCCTGTTGGGTACAGCCTACTGGAAGCCAGACCACAGGGAAGCCTGGTGATACCGTCTCCAGGGGTCAGCATTTCAGGTCTAAAGCAGGACAAAGAGGGTTAGAAAATAAATGCGGAGAGGAAGCAGAGGCCACACTCAAACACATACACCAACCAACAGGCTGTCTGCATAGCAAATATCCCAGCTTTCAAAGAGAGGCTTAGCTTTTGCATGACATGGTCCATTTCTAGGAGATAATTCACCTTGCAAAGAAAAGGTAATGTCCACACAGAATAACTGATAAGCCACATTAGACACAATATAAAATGTTTTCATAAGTATTCATCCCAGTTTCGCAGAATATTTTTTATTTCTTCCTGGAAACAAACTTAGTATATAATTATATTATGTATTTTTTTAGTGTTTAACTTCAAATATTTCTCAAAATTTTAGTTTTATTATGTATAAAAAATCTTTAAAAAGTACTAATAATTTTGAAATATAACCCTAGAATTAATTATTAAACCTAATCTACCCATTAAAATATGTATACAGAAACTTTGATTTCTGTTATCTTTTTCACAAATTAATAATTTACAGTTTTCTTTCCATGGATCATCTCTTTAAATGTTGTCATGTTCTAAATTTAGTTACTGGCATCTCTAAAGCTACTGAGAAACGATAATCAAATTAGGCAAGGATGAAGAACAATCACAGAATCACCTAACCTGCCATTGCCAACCCTTCATATGCACACTCCAGCCTTCCGTTCCCCCCTCATCCTTTGGGAATCTTCACCCACTCTACGGGTCAGCCCATCCTGCAGAGCCCATGAGATGTCCATTCTGTGCCTTTGTGCCCCTTGATCACTCTGACTTGAAAGCCGATTCTGCATCATCAAGGCTGTTTCCAACTGGTATCCCCGTAAATAGTCTCTCTATATTTAGTACTGTCTCCTCCCACTGCCACCGGGTTATCGTTATCCTAATTTGAAAAAAAGCAAATATGATTATACTGTTTGTCCTCCTAATAACTTCATCTGACTCTCAACTGCCCACAGGATAAAAAAAAAAAAATCTAAGCTTCTTAATTTAGCAAACAACTATTAATAATTTGCAGTCTGGTTCCAGCTTGCTTCTTCAACCTCATCTTCTCCAGCATCATGTCCACCCAAAGCAAGGCCACAGGCTGCCTTTTCCCTCTGTCTTTTTTCATGATATGCCTCTTTTTTCCTTTATCCTTTGGCAAATGTCGTCTGTCTACCCATCCACCCATCCTTCCATCTCCCCATCCATCTGTTCATCTATCTACCTATTCACCCATTCAATCTCTTATGTATTCATCCAATTAAATTATTAATAACCTTTATTTTTGGTCAGATAATCTTGTAGGACCTGGAAAGTCAATGGTGAGCAGAGCCAGGCAGCCCTTGCCGGGAAGAGTTTTAATCAAGTTGATGCCGATGTACTTTATCACTTTGGCAGGAAACTGAAGTAAGGTCAGCGTGGAAGCAGGACAACCAGTGAGAGGCTGTTTCCCTAGGCCAGTGAGAGAGGACAGTGGCTTGAACTCTGATGGGGATAGTAGGAAAAAAAAAAGAGAGAGCAGCATTATGAGATAATTGGGGAAAACAAGGCAAGATAAGAGGAAAAAGATGGAGTCAAGGAATACTTCAGGGTTTCTGACTTGTGCAGCTAGTAGATCCATTCACTGCAGCAAATATTTATTACTCAGCTCCAGCTTCAATATCATTTACCACATGAATTTTTTCTTGACTTTCATAGAACAAATTTAGACATCCCTTCCCTATGCTACCAAAAAGATTTATCCATTACCTACTACTTACAAACTTTGTAAGACTTGCGTTTTATTCTTTATTTTACTTATACCTAGCATATAGTAGGTGCTCAGTAATAATTGAATGAATGAATAAACTCCTTTTATAGTTCCAATAAAGATGCTACTCTTCTAAACTGAAGATATAGACATTAAAAATACTGGATATAGATGAAATCTAAGATATTCTTTAGGTCAAACCTCTTCTTTCAAAATAATGGATACTCTGGGGTCGTAAGTGATTTGCTCAGTTTTAAATATCTAGAAAATGTAGAGCTAGACTAGAGCCCTTGCCCTCCCTCTTGTATGAATGACTACTTTTCTCTGTACTTTGTCTACTCTGGTGTTTCTTTATGGTGGTAAAAACAGCTCTGTCTTCCCTCTGACTTTGATAGAGGCTTTCCTCTAGGGTTAGTAACTTCTCTGCACTCATTTGTTTTGAAGGCACTGTCTCAAGCATTACTGAACCACAGTGGTTGCACCTTATATATAATTGTTTAGAGATCAGGTCAATACACAGTTACAGAAAAATACAGGAGAATGAAATAGACATGTTTTAAGAAACATAATGAGGAATTAATTGAATTAATGAATTTTACTGGGTATTTTATTAATTGTAATTTATTATAATACGACAATCATAATTAGATTGTGATGCGTGTTTGAAGTGGCTTTATAAATTACATTTTGAAGATATATTATGAGTATGATCTGGAAACTTTATTGGAATCTAAATTGAATTTTCTCTGCTCTCTTCTTCCTTCTATTCATCCCCCTCCCATTTAGCAGGTCTGGAATAAGATATCTGAGGCAGAGTGGCACATAAAAGGAAAAGATTAGAAAGGTTACATACTTTCTCATATTTGAAGTAACCTACATATTAGCCTATTTTATGTCCACATGCATGTTTGTAGATATAAAATATGCATTTCTCAATAGAGTACCAAAGTATTTATAAATGATATATATATACACCCCACACACACATATATATACACACATGTATATATGTGTTAGCTAATCAAAGACACAGGAAGCCTTATACTATTTCTAATTTTCTTATAGCATCAAAAATGCAAAAAAAACCCTTTTCTTCCTGAAATCTAACATATTCCAAGGAAATATTGAGTACCCAAGGCAAGCCTTGCTCTAAGAGTGCAGCTGTTTGATAAAGGGGTGAGAACATGGGAGCTGTGTCTTGTAGCCTTTTCACATGGTGTTACAATGATGATAATAATGATTATGAAAATGATAGTTAACATTTATAAAATGTTTGTTCCATGTCTGGCACATGCATCCTTTTATTAAATTCACACTTAGGTATATGTATGATCTTTATCTTGTTTAATATATGAGGTAACTAAGGCCTTTTAGTGAGAGAGAGATCAAGTTACCTACTCAAGTTACATAATCAGTAAGAGGTTGATTTGAAAACCTCTCTCTCTACTCCCAGAATCTGACACCTCTGCTAGCCATTTGTCTAATAGTTATCCCTCAAATTACAACTCAGTGATACCAAATACTGTCCTGTTCATTTTGTTTTTGTTTTATTTTGTTACTTGAAGAGATGTAAGGGTTAACAATAACAGTGTTACGACCATGTTTAGCTAGTCTGCCCGGCACCCTATTCTTTATGTCTACATGAATTGTCCTTTGAGGCCCCAGTGAATGTGATATCAAGTTTCGATGTTTCTACAGTGTGCCCTGCCTTCTAGACACAGGACGGAGCACCTGCAAGACTGGTCCATACATCTTTTGCCAAGGAGTTTGGGAAGGAGGATGAACAGTGTATCTCTAATGCTTGAACACATGTCATGCAAAATGGGTCCATGCCCTTCCTCTGCCACACAAAAGAGCAGGGAGGAGAACACAGACTGTAAGGGAAGACTGTTCCAGTTGTTACTGAATTCTAGGAGAATGACAGTCAATTTTTATTTTAGTTTTTGGAGACATCTCAAGGTCCTTACGATACATCACCTTTCCACTTAAACTACTTCAAATTGCGTATCTGTAACTTTTAATCT
The DNA here is from genome assembly GCA_963574885.1 of Lepilemur ruficaudatus. Classification (NCBI taxonomy): domain Eukaryota; kingdom Metazoa; phylum Chordata; class Mammalia; order Primates; family Lepilemuridae; genus Lepilemur; species Lepilemur ruficaudatus. The sequence goes on from CAUYRT010036731.1 coordinate 44,981, forward strand.
GAAGGAAATCTCAGCATAGCTACCTTAGTCCTAATCCAGTTTTAAAATTTTTGATTCTTGACCTTATTGAATAAAGTCTTCATTTGATCATTATTAATTCAACATCAACTATGATCATGTGTCTACTCCTTTTCTGGTAGTTTTCTAAATATTGAGAGTATAAATGTAAAGAAAAACAGTCCCTGCATGAAAGAAATTATAACATTATGGGAGATAGTCAATCAATCTCTCTTTCTGTCTCTATTCTCTCTCTCTCCCTCTCTCTCTTTCTCAGTTTAAATAAAGAGAAGGGAAATGTTTGGTGAAAGTTAATGTTTTATGAAGTGGAAGGATTTGCTCACATTTCACACCAGGATTGGGTGGGGGTAGGGTTAGAAGTCTCCTATCTGACTCAGACCAGGCTTATCTGGGGAGTGGGCAGTCATTTTAATTGCTGGCCTAGCAGGCCTCCCTTCTTTTGTGAAACATGTTCACAGTTAGTGCTGGCCTTTAGACAGAGCCAAAAGCAGGCAAAGTTACTGGGTCTTCCAACGTCCACCATTACAATAACTTTTTCTCTCCTGACCCAAGCCTATGATTGCAAGGGCCTCCTGGTTTCTTTTGAATGGCAGGGCCCACTCAGTATCTCCAGGAGGCCCCCATGTTCCTGACAATCAGTACCTCTCCTGGTAGCAAAAGATTCCAGGCCTGGGTCTCATTCACTTGGCATTTGATCTTTAGTTGATAAATGCTAGCTAATAGGACAAACCAACATATGGGCATGTGTCTGTGAAAAAATAGTTAACCTGTATAGTTTTGATAAGCTATAAATCACAAAAGCAAATAATATTAAGGGTTTGGACTCACAGATAGGCTATTTGTTAAGACATTTTTGAGCAGATGAGAGCATTGAGCTTCCTTAAACATAGTTGAAGGTATACATTTAGATATTTAAACTTTTTTCAGAAAAGTTATTTATATTTATACAATCATATGAAATCCATATAATCTATGTTGTTAACAATTAGACCTCTTTAGAGACCAGCATTTCTGACAATACCCAAGACCAACATTTAGGTCAACTATGGAATAACTTATAGGGTTAAAATGTTTGAAAGAATCTTTTTTTTTTTTTTTAAATCTAGAAGCTTTAAAATGTTTCATGTGCTATTATTAATGGCTATGTAATAGGTCAATAACAGAAATAAAATAACACCTCCAAATTCCACTTAATGAAAAGCAGAACACTTTAGACAAATGTTCCAAATGACAAGAGTTTCCTTTTAAAAGTATAGTTTGATTAGAAATATAGGAAGTTTGAGATGCTAGAAGAGCAACAGTGATGTGTAGGATATAAAAGACCAGAGTAAAAACTTACAGTGGAAATTACCTGTAGGTCACTTGGCTAAGAGACTAAACTTGACAGCATACTAGTATATATCCAAATTATACTGTTTAGAGTTTTGTAAAAAAAAATAAAATAAAATAAGTTACGAAGTTCTTAAGAAACCATAGATAAATTTGATAAAGCTTTAGTATTTGCTTTTTCTACTCTTTAGCCACTTTTCTCCAAAGTCCATCCATGGTGTATTAGCTCCAATCTCTCCATCCTAGTAATAAGAAGGATTTTAACCTTCTTTCTAACCCAACAAGTAATCCACTTTGACTTCAAATTTGCATTTTTAGAACTGACCTCTCTAAACATGACTACTTCAAGTACCACTTTTCAATTGCCTTATGATACTACTTTTCAATTGCCTTATGATAATTCATGTATGAAATGACATTCAATTGTTAAATATAATTCTTAGTCAACCATAATTGTTGACTAATTTGCATGTAGCTCACCCAATGTGCAAGATGATGATACTTGCTATTATGCCATATTTTTTCTGAGAATCAGTTAAAAAAATATGTTACAGTTTTCAACTGGGCATTCAGGCTCTATCACCTTAATTGTTAGTTTGAGGACAAACTGAGCCAAAAGTAACCACTTATTAGTATCTTACCTTCCTCGTAACAGGCTCACTGTCCTATTTCATTTTTCTTATGGGTAGTATTTTAATTTACAAATGGGCTTGCATTTATCATTTCATTTGCATTTTAATTTGTATTCATTTTTTTAAGTGGGAAGCAAATCAACAACTTCAAGTTCCATTGATATGATTGACAATATAGCAATATCCTGTTTTTATTTAGTGCCCATCTGTTTTCAGATTGTTAAGAACCAAATTAATTGAATCTTTATATGATTCCTTAACTGTACATAAGGGGCAAGTTGTCTTTTGCTTTTATTTAGAGAACAGATTGGTTTCGCTTTTTTGGTTAAGGTTAAAGAGAAATGGAGTAAGACAGAGATAAAGAGTGAGAGATGGAATTCAGTCACTCCATCGTCAGTGCAGAACACTATGGATGAGGCTGAACTTCACCACTGTCATAGAAAGTTATAGGGAATGAATGTGACTTAAGAGAGAATGAGCATCACGTAACTTATTTTTCATGAGAAATCAAGAAATGTTAACTTAATTTGAGAAAAGTGGAGATTATGCATTTTGATTTATTTACTAGCATATTGCTTTATTTCTGTGTTACTACAACTGTCTAAAAAAGCAGGACCACTGCATACTTAGCATATCTGACAACCAGGTGGATTTACTTCCCTCTTCTAACAACATTGGTTTCAATAATAGTCATGGAACAATAGGTAATCATTGCTGTTTCCTTATTCAACTTTTGGTTTTGAAACAATTTGTATTTAAAAGGAAAAGATACATGTTGACTGCACCAGAGTCTTTGTCCTGGTTGTGATAGTGCACAGTTTCACAAGATACTATCATTGGGGCAAATTGGTAAAGCATACGTGGGATCCCTCTGTATTATTCCTGATGGTTTGGGGCTCTATAATCATCTCAAAATAAAATGTTCCATTTTAAAAAATAAATAAATTAGCTGCAAACATATTATATGACACAAACATGGATTTCATTTTTTCTGTTTACCTGTAGTTAGTATACATAACTGCATACAGTATATGTTTACACATTTGCCATCACTGTGTAAAATATTGTACTATTTATTTTGTTTGTCCTTAATAAATAACCTCTTTTCCCTGTTATATAGTCCTAATAATTATTATTATTGACAAGTGCACAGTCAAGTGGATAGGTCATCATTTCTCTTTTTTTGGAAATCAAAATGTCCCATTTTCATGTAGAGTAGAACTCTACATTTTAATGGTAGTAAAAGAAATAAACTAGATAAGAAAAGTGAATTAGGCCAGGTATAGCATGGAGGCTCATGCCTGTAATTCTAGCACTCTGGGGGTCAAGGCAGGAGATTTGCTTGAGATCAGGAGAGACCAGCCTGAGCAAGAGTAAGACCCCCGTCTCTACTAAAAATAGGGGAAAAAAATTGGCGTGGTGTGGTGGTGCACACCTGTAGTCCCAGCTACTTGGGAGGCTGAGGCAGGAGGATCACTTGAGCCCAGAAGTTTGAGGTTGCTGTGAGCTAGGCTGATGCCAGGCCACTCTAGCCAGGGTGACAGAGTGAGACTCAGAAAAAAAAAAAAATGAATTAAAGACCTAAACCTCCTCAGGACAGAAGGAAAAAAAGTGGGAAAATTTTACTGTCTAAAAGCTGGGAAATCTTATAATTTGATTTTGCAACAGACTTCTATCATATAAGCTATAGCAGTGAAGTAATATATTCACTATTAAATTTAAGAAAATTAAAAAGAATTTGCCTATGATGAATACATGAAAGTTTATTATACTGTTATCTACTTTTGTATGTGCTTCAAACTTCCAATATTAAGAAGAATTTTAAAAAAGAATTTGCCATAAATGATTTTCCCAACCCCCCTGGGAATAGTGTGAAATATCTCTTGGTCAGCAGGCCACCATTAGCCCATGTGGCACATTTGTTACAATTTTTTGAAGTACCTCCTCTTAACTGTCACAAGCAAGGAGACCTGAAGACTAAATGTAACGTGTTTTTGGTGTGACACTGGAACAAAAAGGACATTTGATATAAACTAAGGCAATCTGAATAAACTGTTAATAATAATGTATTAATATTAATCAATTATGACAAATGTGTCCTACTGATATAGGATATTAGTCATAAGAGAAACTATGTGGGGTATTTAGGAACCTGTACTTTGTAATTTTTCTATAAATCTAAAATTGTTCTAAAATAAAAAGTTTACTTACAAAGGAAGGAAAAATGTCATATTAATAATATTACTCAAATTCAGTAATATATTTCATGAATGCATTGCAGTTTACACTTACCAAGCAAAAATATTACACCCCATGGTTCACACTATCTCACTGTCTTAAATACTAAACAAATAAAAATTCCAGGTGGTAACATACAATGACAGAATTAAAGTAACCAAGTTCTATTTCATTGTCTTTTATATCCGCTGCTCAAATGGGGAATATAAAATAGCACTGGAGTTAGAGACAGAAACTGAATCCTAAGGAAACTTCAATAATTGCAAACCTCAACAGGCTTACTATCTTAATTAAATATATGTAATTGGTCCTCTTTTTTTTTTTTTTGAGTCCTGAACCAACTGTAACCAAGAGTTCTCAGTATTACCTTCCTTGTAGAATACTATGTTTATTACAGAAAAAAAAATAGATTTATAGCTATACACAATACTTAATGGCAGGCACAACAATTATTCAGAACTTACCCCAAAATTGTTTCTAGAGATTGATGTATTTTATCACTCCTATTGTTTAGTATTGCTGGTACATGAGGATAATGAAAAGCAAACCAACTGGTAGTTGGTTTATTTTTTGTTTTAAATTCTCTTATGATTTCCCTTCCTTTCCTATACCTAAAGCTTGCTGCTCTCATCACCCTACCCTTGATATGCCCTTGAGCCAGAAACAATTTTAGATACTGGAGATATAGTAATTTTCTTCTTTCATGGTACTTACATTTAAGCAAGAGACTTAGAAGAGAAACAGGCAAATAATCAAATAAAGGAGATAATTTCATAGATTGGTAATGCATGGTTGAATGCACTGCCAAAAGAATCCAAAAAGCCTACTGGGCACTATGCCTCCTTCTCGGTAGTTGAGGACACAAGATGTAGACATTTTTCTTTTACTCTGGAGGGGATAACCCAGCATATCATTTGACCATAAGGATCTTAAGACTTTACTGAACCAACAGGTTCCTGAATCTAGGATTTATCTCCTCCTTTCTAGAGTACTTTCATGCTACCAAATCATCCAAACTGTCCACTATTCATCTCTTGCTTGCCTTGTCCAATCAGTGTAATGGATCAACATGATATTCAAAGGATGATTTCTTCAGACTGTATGATGATAGAGGGAAGAGAACTAATGCATCCATGAAGTAAAACTGTAAATGAGTATTTTTGTCCATCCCATATGAATGTCAGCTGTGTCTGATTCTCCCTTTTAATTGGGATTGAAAAGAATGCATTTACCAGATCAAAGGCCTCATGCCAGGTACCTGAGGCTTTATTAATCTGCTGTAGCAATGATATCACATCTAGCTCAGTGGATGAACAGGGCTCCTACTTGGTTAGGCCTGAGGCCATCTGTACTTAATCTCCAGTTTCTACAGAGACCAGAACAGTGAACTAAGTGGAAATATGATAGGACCACCACCTCCGCATCCTTTGCATCTTTAATGGTGGTTCTAATTTCTGCCATTCCCCCACCCCTCTGCATTAGGGATGCAATATTGGTTTTGAATTACTGTCTTGGCCAGGAGTGGGAGTTTTAGAGGTTTCCACTTAGCCTTTCTTATGGAAAGGATCCACTATGGGATTTTCTTCTAATTGCCAACATATCAATTCTGATTTTACTGGAGAAAAGACCATGGAGGCCCCTGTAAGCTGAACTTTGGCCAAGGCTCCATTTGTTACTTGGCCTCCATCAACCTCCACTCTAACAGAGGAAGTCATGATGACATTTTGTTTGTCAACTTAGTGTCTAATCTTCCTCCTAATGCCTGGGTATTCCCTTTCCCCGCTGTATAGTCAGCTGAATAAAATGGATCACAGTGATATATAGGGTGATATTTAGGCCCCTTTGGGAAAAAAAATGAAAGAAATCATCATAATAGACACATACTATTAGGTGTTCCAGGTAGGGCTATCACTTCAGTCAGTCGTAATTTCAGTGAATCTGAAAATTGGCTGAGATCTGGAAACTGAACAAATCTTGACTTTTTATTGGGGTGACCACACTCTCCCAGTTGTTTGGTTATCGATATTAAGCAGCAACTTCCTGACTACTCCCGTGGCAATTTTAGCCCTAAGGACACTATGTTCTATTCATCAGCTCCCAAACTCCCTGCAGGCCTTAGCCAAACCCCTATCTTGTCAACCGTTATGGTATTTATAGCCCCTGACTCCTGAAAGTTAAGCACAGTCCACCCATCTCTCCCACTGTGGCACCCCACCATGCGTACAGATATTAATGAGCTCAGCCCTGGGACTGTCTCTCCAATCTCCAGTCCTGGCTTGCTGTCCAGAGCCACTAATGGGATTCTGGTGGGCCTCTCATCAGTACACTACTGCCATCCTTGGTATTAGTGTGTCCTCCTGTGGAACATAATCTTCTGAGGTGTTTTCTGGCCTCACATAGTATTTCATTTCAGCATGCCCATTTTATTCAGCCTCTTTACTCCTTCCTCTACCATCTGCTAGGGAAGGTTAGGCACTTCTACTGTACTCATCACTGGCCATCACTTTTCCAGGCCTCTAAATGTCACCCTAACATAGCACTTTCCCCATCCTTTGGTCCTTTCCAGAGTTTTAAATTCCATACCATGAGATAGTGCCCTTAAATCACCAAAGCTACAGTTTTCAAGTCTTACATTCCAAGTTTATTAATCAAGCATCCTCAAAAACGAATTCTGGTGTTATTCCCCTGGCTTCTGCAAGATCATGCTAGCTAATTTTTGCAGTTCTGCATCCCTACCTTCTCTTGTGAGGCCCAGAACATCCCAATGATAGAATTTAACCTAGTTTCTGTTTATAAGTCAAGAGAGGAGATAGGGACAACTCAGTGGAGAACCTGCTGCCCTTCAGGGAAAGGGCTTCTGAGATTTTTCCAGCATGTAATAAGTGCTAGCTCTGACTAGAGGAAGTATGGGCAATTTCTGCAAATTCTGAAGCTTCTGAGAGGTATTAGAAGCCAACATCACTGTAAGCATCCATGCAACTGTCCCTGTCTCATTTTTCATGCTACTAGGTTTTCCCAGTCATAGATCCTACTTTATCATAGCAGATCTGCTTTGACTGAGTACTTAGACATTTGGGGGGCTCTACATCTTTAAGTATTACGTTTTCTGTGTCTATTCTTCTGCTTAGTCTTTAACCACCTGGTAGTAGCCCTCAGTTTCTCATTATCCTTCAAAGTATCAATAAAACAGTAGAAAGAAACAGACTATGCTATGTTTCTAGGCGTTGTTCTCTTATAACTTTCAAATTTCTGAGTCATAACACCTGCAAGAACTTTCAACTCCACTGGGATGTTTTTCACCCAGGTCACCTCAGGTAAAATCTTTAGCAATTAGAACATTACTGTGCACTATATACATTTAGAACAAACAGCTTCCTCTTAGCTAACTAGTTGGTGGGTGAGCACATTCTAGAGTCTCATTGTAATACTTCCAGCATTATTTGTATTAGTTTGAGTTTTCCAAGATAACAGATAACAAGATGGGATTAGATGTTCAAGATATTTACTGGGGAGAGTTTGGAAGACATTGTGTCCCTTAGAAGAATGCCAAATGGAACTTAAAGGCAGGTGTTACAGGATCATTTGGATGGATGATCAGTGGAGCTGGTGAGGAAAGTGGTAGTGATAAAATAGGGGCTTTTTCCCAAAGAAGAAACCTGTTTCCTGCTATGACAAGTAGAAACAATCATAGAGAGAATAAGCAGAATTTGTAGGTGGCTGCACTAAAATGTAGGCAGTTGTGGCATTCAGCAGGGCTTTTAACCTGAACGGACATAGTCTTTCTTGAGTACAAGAGCCCCATCTATGTAGGATTTCTTAAGAGGTTGATCAAATATGTGCTTTGGTTTGTAGAAAGGCAGGAACACATAGAAAACAGAGAAAACACTTTTTCAAAAATCAGTTAAAAAAATAATAGTCTTTATGTGGAGAATCACAACTATCCGATTTTCTTAGTCTTAGTATGGAGGTTCGGTCTATTTTAATTATTTATGATAAGAAAAAAGATATTATAAGGATGGCCATTGTTGTTATAGTTTAATAACATGATTCCAAAATTCTACTCAAAGGAATAAGACAAGAAAAATATAAATACTGAAAATAAAACATCCTATTTAACGTAAGTATCCACCAAAATAACTCAAAATGACTAATGGGAAATTAGTTAAAACTAAATTCAATTTAAAAATGTTCAGTACCCACATATAAAGATTCCTTAATATATTATTAAAAATCATAACAGTATTTTAAAAAATTACATGCACGTGTGTATGTTCCTGGATGAAGAATTTCAATATTACAACTATAGACCTTTTTCTCAAATAAAGTTTCACATTATATGTAATTCAAAATTATATTTCAATGTGGGGTTTTTATAACTTGTCAAAATTATTTTGAGATTCATCTGAAAAATAAATAAACAAAAATACCATATTGAAAATAAAAATAGGAGGGGCACTTCTATTTCTACATACTATGGCATATTATAAAGTCACAATTACTTAAGAAGTATGGTCTTATTGTTAATATAGACCTATAGATTAATGAATAAGAGAAGATCACCAAAAATCAGTATTTAGATTTATCCTTCATTTTGTTTTCATTAGTAAAGATGGCTTTCCAAGTCAATGAGGAATATATAACATCAATAAATAGTATGTAAAACACAACTTTATGAACTTAAGGAGCAATTATTGTTCAAAGACTAACATGTACAAAATACCCTTATTCTAGGAGTGCCTAGTGTACTGAGAGCTGCAGGTGTTTCTGGGATGTGGGACTTTCAGATTTAGAACTAGGACAATTTTGGCCATTCTAGATGATGCCAACGTAGGAATTTGAAGATCATTGTGTAAATAGTGATGGGATAGTTTATAGGACAATTAGTAGATAATCACAGAATTCCTTGTAAAAGTTCTGGGGTCAGAGGGTGAGTAGGCAGTTAAATTTTTCAGGGCCTTGTGGGATAAGGACAGAATACTGGAGTTTGCTAAAAGTGTGACTGGCCCCCAGTGAGGGTTTTTCAAGGGGGAGTGACTCATGTGTTTCCATATGGTACAAAGAATTTTTCCAGCTGTCATGGAGAGAATAGAGATGCCTACTTCTTCCTAGACAACAGATTGGGAGGAACTGCACCAAAACATGTCTATGGCTATTTTTGAGTGGTAAGAGTTCTTTTTTTTTTAATATTACTTTCTTGAGTAGATTTTTTTTTTACTGGCATACATTAATATTTTAAATAAAATAATTATTTTTATTTAAAAATAAGCTTTTTAATATGATTCAAAGATAGAAAAAGACAAAAGAACACATGTTCCCATTTAATTAAATGCAATTCTAATAAAATGTGACTATCAAAGTTTATAATTCACTTAAGCCAACTGGAGAAAGTTAAAAGACACTTTCTCTTATCCACACTTCTTTCCTGAGAGGCCAAATTCCAGATTTTCATCTGGAATTTAGAGTTTATTCATCTGCATATAATGAAAAGGGGCAATTTGGATATAAGAGCAACAAAAAAAAAAACACAATTTGCCTATATCAGCAATTAAATGGTAACTATATAGTTTTACTTCAAAAGTTTTAAAATATTTTGGTAATGCAGAGCTTAAAATTACATATACCTGGACAGATAACAGATTTGATTCTTCTCTATTGTGGACATTCACAAATTCTAAACACTAATTTAGATAATAAAAGTAAAGATAAAACAAAATCATTTCCCCAAACACAATGTTATAACCCTTTTATTCCATTGTGAATATCTTATGGAGATTCATGAAGACGTAATAGATACAACATTTTGAGGTAATATTACTAAATATTTAATTTAATGACATCTTTGATATTTCTAAGGAGACACTGTCTAGGGTTTAGCATTGAAACACCAATAGCAATGATTACACACACACAGAGTTGATATGTGAAAGTTACATTGAAAACATCGTCTCAGTAAAAATGAACCACAGGTGTTTTCAATGTTAATGACCATGGAGTTTTTTTTTTTTTTTCCTTATCCTTACTCATGGATAATAATAGTGTCAGTTGTATCACTTGTAACTATGAAAGATAATGGCTAGGTAATTACTTGTTTTTCAGCACGCCCATGTCATGACAAATTAGTGAAGTTCACCTCAAATTGTCAGCATCCAGTTTCATTCATCTCTTAGTATCTAAAAGCAGGAAGTTACAGCGATGTGCAGTTAATGCTGGTGGCTGCAAATAGACTGCCTACAGGTCTGTTTTTGTAAAGAAAATTTTCAATTAGTGAAAGCCATGGGCATCAACTTTCAAAAAGAGGGAAAAAAAGCTTCCCTACAAATCTTTGATCTTTTCTGCTACATCATGTTTCTCATGAAAGAGAGTTACAGGGCTCCAGCTTAAAAAGCTTCTACAAAATAATTTCGTTTTCCAGCCAGCAAGATTAAAGACTTAGAAACTTTTATTCAAATAATAGTGCAGAAACAAAATGTTAAATTTGGATCATGTTTCTAAGAGATTCACTAGATTAAAATTAGCTAATAAGTCATAAAATAAGTCACAGAAATAATTTCATTTGCTTTTTAAAATTGATAATATCAATATTTCATAGATTGGCTTTGTGTAATTATTCCTTCCTGAACTTTCTATGTCTTGCCATTACTTTATGAAACTGTTGGTGCTTTTAGAGATTTCCTGGGTTCATGAAATCTCCTTTCAAAAATGTTGTTTTCAATCTCTGCTCTCTTCCTGGTCATAGATAACTTAGTGAGAACAGAAAAAGGAGACTCTGGATCTCTTCCCTGCTCCCATTAGTCATGTATTCCCATATACTCTTACATTTTATTTCTCACTCCCCCATTAAGTAAAATAAAGTTGCTTTATGTCAGGTATAAATTGTACAGGATCTAGGAACTTACAGGATCTTAACACTTAGATGTTAGATTGTCAAGAGAGAAAAGTAATCTCAGGTGAATTACGGCCCTGCCAAAGTATCAATAGAATGTGGGTATATCCTGGTAATGGGGAAGAAGATTTCTTAGGGCACTTTGTGTTGTAAGTTTCTAACATAGAGCTTTGCACAGAAGAAACACTCTCTATAGGTGGTTGCATTGGATTGCATCAGAGGGTTTTAACATCTTTCTATTAAAAATAAATATCATCTTATTAAAAGTAAAAAGCAGTCAGTATCTCTATCCATTACACAGTTTTAATAGTAAAACACTCTCTCTGGTGTGCAAACAAAAGTTTTGTTCCTCAGTTTTAAACTCTTCATATGGAGGAGAGTGGGGTGGGTAGCCCTGCAGTGCTCACTATGTATGGAGGATCCTAGGAAAATAAGAAAGGAATGCTTAGTAAACTCTGATTACTGAGACAATAGTTTTTCTTTCTTTTTACAAGTGTGAGAAAATTTACAAATGCAAACAGTTACATTTTAATAATGGTTAGGAAATTCTATTAGTAACATTTTTATAGGTGATGGATAATAAAGAGAAAAGAGAACTTAAGAATTTGTGGGGTTATGTAATGTAACAGTAATTTTAATTATAGTGATTTAGTTTAACTGCTTATAATTTATGCTAAACCCTGAAGAATAGCAATTATGTTCTACTTAAATTTCAAATTAGCTTTGTTGTAAGTTTTATTTGATTTAAACAGTAAATCACCTGTACAGGCTCAATGTTTCTGCTCTTTCTGTAATGTGATCCATTCATATATTATAAACAATTATAAAAAATATTGGTGCAGAAAATGTCCATGGAAAGGCAATAAGAAAAAAAAGTCTGTACGGATTTTAGTAATAAAAGTATGATTTAATGTTTTGCCATTTCTCTTCTCTATTCAAGTCCTGAGTAACTGTTGTTTTTTGGCATGAAAAAAGAGAGGGAAAAGAAAATTCTCTTGAAATTAAAATTAGTGACAAATTATACCCTCAAAGGGAGAGCTTTAGGCCTGGCTAATATTTTCCAGTATGTATTCTTCAGAAGACAGTTTGCTACAAGAAACTCTATCAAAAATCTTCCATGGTTAAAAATGTGAAGCGAATATCACTCTGTTTTAACAGAGTTAAGTATGTTTATGTTAATATGCTAATTGGAATGTCTAAAACAGGGATATATCTTGCAGCATTTCCCAACTTACTTAAATGTAGTAGCTTTTTCTATTGTATGACATGGTGGGTGTTCTGTGAAACAAAACTCGGGAAACATGTTTTTCAAGTAATAATAGGTAATGTAGAAGTTAAAATGTAATATTAGAATTATTTTTGTTTTCTAACATCTTATCTATCTTACATCTGAACTGATTTTTTTTTTGGTCTAATGTTTTTGTTTACCTTAAAAACATTTCAAGACCTTTTTTTCAGTCAATGCTTCAAGAACAAAACAGATTATTTAAATGTATTAATTGTGTGAGCCCTTAAACAGGTTGTCTTCATTGTTTTCTCTGGATCCTGCCTTGACACATCCAATATTTCATCAGGTTTAACAATAATCAATTTAATTTAAAATAATTTTATATTTATATCCTTAAATTTGTTTAGATCAACTATTTTATAAGGATCTATTCTTGAGAGTATAAATTGATGTTTCAGAAGTTGAGCATTTAACATACAGAAAACTTATACCTAGTGGCATTAAAAACATAAGTGATATACCTTTCCTCTACAAAGGGAAACTGATTAAATGCTAAACCTTTCCAGTTCTATTATTTTATGAATTGATCAAATGTTACAATCTTTATGCTATGTTTTCTAATGATATTAGCTACTTATGCATCTCAAGTATAGAAATATCTAATGGTTATTCATTTAATTTGATGATCTAGCCTCTAGACCTTACATTACTCTGTTCATCTTTAAAATAAAATGTTAACTTACTCTGTTCACCTTTAAATTCTATGGCTCTAAGTGAAGACATACAAAAATATATATTGTTGATAAAACATGTTTCTGCAACAAACTACACAATTTCTCATGAAACACTTGCATTTTGAGATGATTTTTGACAGAGTTCCACATCAGCAGTTAATGGCAGAGTGCTTGGTGTGGGAGTCTTTGGAGAAGTTCAAAATTGGCTCTGCAAATTAGAGCCCGAGAGCAAGAAACCAAAACATACAGTCATAGATGGGTGGCACTACATTGGCAGCAAAGGTGAATATGTGGAGACTGACAGCCAGAAATAGAAAGATTTAGATCATTTTAAGTTGAATAGATAAAAAAAGAAAATAGTCAAGGCAGATACATTAGAGTTGTATCACAGTAGCTGTCTGTTGGCATTCCTATTACAGAACATTCCTTCATTTTCTGGGTACACCAATGACTGACAAAATGAACTAACTACAAGCCAATACTTGGTGAGCTAGGCCCCAAGCCAGTAGCAATGTTTATTTTTTAAACCATGAAATGCATTTGGCCTTCTTCAGTTACCAAGAAAAGAAGACGGAGGAAAACTCTGTTGGCGCAAAGTGGCTTCATTTAGAAAATATAGATGATTGTTCTGCCAAAACCTTGCCCTATTTGTGCTGGGACCTTGGTGAGGGGAAAGTTCTTAAAGAGCCATCTTTTGTGGTACCAATATTAGTTTGTGTGCTCCATGCAAAGCTATTTTCCCAATAGTATAGTGCACAATACATTTCAAGTCAAATCAGCTGATAGGATGGGATTTTTTTTTTCCCCCAGAATGGATAAGGACCATTGTGATTTACTTTTTATGTTAATGTAATGTATGAAGGTTGAGTTCTAAACTATTGGGGACATGATATACCTTGACCAAGAAACTTCCCAAATACAGATTGACCAAATATATCAGGACTATGGCAAAGCCTAACTGCATTTAGAATACATTATCTCAAAAACAATTGAACCAGGTATAGTGGAATTCATCTTCTTTGAAACTATTCTCAATTCTTTGTTAAATATTCACTATCATAGTGGCTCTAAGTTCATATAAAAAGTTGGGCAGTCCAGAACAAATGGCAAACATGATACTTGCTCTCTAGTAATTTTAAAAAGCTAGTGATGATATTTCTTACAAAATCTTTTACTTCATTTATTTTCAGCCCTCCCCAAAGGCGTGAGCTTTAATAAGACATAAAGATGGTAGGCTCTGAAAAAGCAAACTGAATTCTAAAACGTTTTCATTAAAATTGGAAATGCTTTTTAGCGTTAATATTACACTCATTCCCATTCATGTTTGATATATCATATCTATGCCACTAAATACTTTTTCAATAATGTCAAATAACTAGATCAGGCTTGTTGTCCCAGTGGCCACTAACCCCTCTTGAGGTCAATGCTTGCTCCTGCCATGGGGGAGGCTAAACACCAGCTTACCTCACTCAGCTCCACCTGTCTTCCCCAACACCTTGGAGGCATAGCCCAGAACAGTTACCCTTGACAGTTCCATGGCATTGCTCATTGCCTGGAACATCCCAGTACTTCTTGTACTGGGTACTCCTGGATAATGAAGGTCAAGCATAAATACCTCTGCTACCTGTGTAGCTGGCTCTCTCATGCAAGTGCCACCTACTGGTCAGGAGGTCAACCAGCACAGCCCACAACAGCTGATACAATTGCATAGCACTTGGGAGAGAGGCAAACTTTGTGCAAATCTCAGCTACCCATTGCTCACACCACTCAGGCAATTGAGGGGGCCTTGAGTCTGTTCACTCACCCAATACGTTACTTCTACAACCAGCATTTGAGAAAGCCACCACAGTAAGGCTATTAATAACCCAGGAAATCTTACAAAGTCTATTACATTCTTCTACCACATTTATCAAGGCTAGTGCTTATGCTTGCCATTGGGAGATCCAAAGGTGGGCCTATCTGGTCCAGTTCTTCCCAGCTTGTCTCCCTATCCCCAGGCTGAGAGAAGAGCCCAATCCCCACTGAGAGTCCCACAAACTAGCCAATGACCTAAGGCACGCTGTAAGAAAGCTTCTGTTGTTAAACAAAGACCAAGCATACACTCTACTGCAGCCAGCACTTCCCTGCAAGTGCCATCCACTGTCCTGGAGGTTGAACTGCACAAACCAATTCAAAATCTGCTGACCCAAGTGCACAGTGCTTGGGAGCAATATAAGTTTCTCAAGGTCCCCACCACTCCAGCTTCACAAGAGGTCATGAGCCTACTCATATGCACAGTATACCACTACTAAAACCAGTATTTGAGTAAACCACCACACTAAAGCTATCTATAACTAAAGGATTCATACAGAGACTTAGCTACTGAAAGCAACCAGAAGCAAAGCCAAACCACCCTACTCAACATGCATTATAGTCACATATTCAAGGAGGGAAGATAAGTCTTATCAAAACAAAAGTAACTTCAAAAATAAGAAGTGACAGTTTCTCCAAATAAGAAGGAATCAGTGTAACAATTCTTGTAATATAGAAAAACATGGCATTATGGTACCCCATCAAGGATCAAACTAACTCTCTAGCAATGGATTCTAACCCCAATGAAAATTCTGCAATTCCCAATAAAGAATTCAAAATATTGATTTTATACAAGCTACATGAGATCCAAGAGAAATCCGAAAACCAATATAAATAAATCAGAAAATCATTTAAGGCATGAACAAATAATTTACCAAAGATATCTATCTATCTATATCTATCTATCTATCTAGCTAGCTATCAAAACCAAACAGAACTTCTAAAAATAAAAAATTCATTGAGTGAATTACAAAATACAGTTGAAAGCTGCAACAATAGACTAGACCAAGAATAAAAACCTCAGAATTTGAAGACAGATCATTTGAATTCATCCAGTCAGACAAAAGTAAAGAAAAAAGAAAATTTTTTAAAAGATTAACAAAGGCTTTGAGAACTATGCAACTACATAAAGCATCCCAACCTATGAATCATATGTATTTTTGAGGGAGAAGAAAAAGGGAAAATTTTGAAAAACATATTTGAGGAAGTATTGAGGAAACTTCCCCAGTCTTGCTATAGATGTAGAAATGCAGATGTAAGAAATTCAGAGAACTCCAAGAAAATACACTGCAAGAAGGACTCCACAAAGACATATCGTCATCAGGTTATCTCAAGTCAACATAAAGGGAAAAAATCCTAAAATCTGTAAGAGAAAAGCATCTAGTCACCTATAAAGGAAATCCCCTAAGACTAATAGCTATCCTCTCACCAGAAACCTTACAAGTCAGAGAGATTGGAGTCTTATTTTCAGACTTCATAAAGAAAAAACTGTCAACCACCCAATTTTGTATACTGCTTGAATAAGTTTCATAAGTGACAGAAAAAAGACTTTTCTAGACAAGCAAACACTGAAGTAATTAATTACCACTAGACCAGCCCTACAAGAAATGCTCAAGGGAGCTCTAAACATGGAAACAAAAGGTTGATACTCACCATCATAAAAACATATTAAAGTATAAAACTGATAAGTATTATGAAACAATTACACAATGAGATTACAAAGTGACTACATAACAATTAACATCAGAATGGAAATAAAATCTCACATATCAATATTAACCTTGAATTATAGCTATTATATATGGATTAAACACTCCACTTAAGAATGCAAATTGGTAGAATGGATTATAAAAGTGATCCAACCATATGCTGCTTACAATCAACTCACCTAATTGGTAAAAGCACATAGACTGACAGTACAGGATTGAAAACCAATATTACACACAAATGGAAAACAAAAGTGACCAGAAATAGCTATAATTATATCAGTAAAAAAGAGACTTTAAATCAACAACTGTTAATAAAGATCAAAGAATACCATTATATAATCATGAAGGGATTATTTGAACAAGATGATATAATAATTCTAAATATATATACACCCGATACCAGAGCACCCAAATTCATTTAAAAAAATATTACTAGACTCAAGAAAAGAGACAGACAACAATACCATAATAGTAGGGGACTTCAACATCTCATTGACAGCACTAGACAGATCTTCAAGACAAAAGAAACAGTAGACATAAATTGGATATTATCTGAAATGGACCTAATGGACATTTACAGAACATTCTACCCAACAATTACAGAATATGCAGTTTTCTCATCAGGACATGGAACATTCTCCAACTCAAAATCTATCAAGTATCTTCTAAAACCATAATGGAATAAAACTAGAAATGAATGTAAAGGGGAAATCTCAGAACTATACAAATACAGGGAGATTAAGCAGCTACCTCCTGAAGAATCTTTTGGTCAATTATGAAGTGAAGATTGAAATAAAAGAATTTTTTTTTGAAATGAATGAAAATGGACACACAGTATACCACCAAAACCTCCCGGATACTATGAAAGCGGTGCTAACAGGAAAGTTCATTATGTTAAATTCTTTTATCAAAAAAATAGAAAGATCACAAATTAACAACTTAACATTGCCCCTCAAGGAACTAGAAAAACAAGAACAAACAAAATCAAAAGCTAGCAGAAGAAAACAAATAAAGATTAGAGCAAAAGTAGTTGAAATTCAGACCAAAAAGATAATACAAAGGATCAATAAAATGAAAAGTTGGTTCTTTAAAAAGATAAGAAAAACAGATAAACCATTAGATAAACTAACCAAGAAAAAGGAGAGAAGATACAAATACACAGAATCAGAAATGAGAAAGGATACAACTGTTGTCACATCAGTTCCTTGAGGAGATATTACAAGATCCTCAGAGACTACTATGAAGAACTATATGCTCACAGACTAGAAAACCTAGAGGAAATGGATAAATTCCTGGAAACATAACTCCCAAGATTGAACCAAGAGGAAATAGAAATCTTTAACAGGCCAATAGTGACTAATGAGGTTGAATCAGTAATGAAAAAAATCTACTAACAACAACAATAAGAACAAAAAAGACCATGACTGAATGGATAGGCAGCCAAAGTCTACCAGATGTATGAAGAAGAACTGGAATCAATCCTCCTGATATCATTCCAAAATATTGAAGAGGAGGAAATTCTCCCTAACTCATTCTACTAAGCCAATAGCATGCTGTTTCCAAGATCAGGCAAGAAAACAACAAAAAAAGAAAACTACATACCAATATTCATGATGAACAGACCAAAAATCTTCAACAAAATACTAGTAAACCAATCCAATAGCATATGAAAAAATAATATACTACCATCATGTAAGTTTTATTCCAGAAGTGTAAGGATTATTCAACATTAAGCAAATCAATAAATGAGACCCATCACATAAACAGAATTAAAAACAAAAACCATATCCTCATCTCAATAGATACATAGAAAGTATTTGATAAAATTCAACATCCTTTCATGATAAAAACTTTTAACAAATTAGGCATAGAAGGAACATACATCAAAATATTAAAAGCCATATATGCCAAACCCCTAGCCAACATTATACTGAATGAGAAAACATTGAAATATTTCCCCTTAAGAACTGGAACAAGACAAGGATGTCTACCTTCACTAACTCTATTCAACATAATACTAAAAGTCCTAGCCAGAGCAGTCAGGATAGAGAAAGAAATAAAAGGCATCCAAATTGAAAAAGAGGAGGTCAAATTATCTCTGTTTGCTGATGTTATGATCTTATACCTAGAAAATCCTAAAGTCTCTGCTAAAAGACTCCTAGATTTGATAAATGAATTTGGTAAAGTTTCAGGAAACAAGTCAATGTACAAAAATCAATAGCATTTCCATACAGCAATAAGGGCCAGGCTGAGAATCAAATCAAGAACTCAATCCCATTTACAATAGCTATAAAATTAATAAAATACCTAGGAATACATTTAACCAAGGAGGTAAAAAAAATCTCTACAAGGAAAACTACAAATACTCATGAAAGAAATTATAGATGGCATAACAAATTAAAAAAACATTCCATGCTCAATATTCTTCTAATATTGATTAGAATAATCAATATTAAAATGGCCATATTGCTCAAAGAAACCTACAGTTTCAATGAAATTTTTACCAAAGGACCAATGTCATTTTTCACAGAATTAGAAAAAATAACCTGAAAAATCATATAGAACCAAAAAAAGAGCCCGAGTACCCAAAGCAAGACCAAGCAAATAGAACACAACTGGATGAATCACAATATCTGACTTCAAATGATACTACAAGGCTATAGTAACCAAAACAGGATAGTACTGGTATTAAAATAGACACATAGACCAAAGGAACAGAATAGAGAACCCAGAAATAAACCCATATATCTATAGACAGCTGCTCTTTGAAGAAGTCAACAAAAATATGACCTGGGGAAAAGACACCTTATTCAATAAATGCTGATTGGAAGATTGGACTGCCATATACAAAAGTAAAACTGTATCTCTATCTTTCATCATAAACAAAAATTAACTCAAGATGGATTAACGCCTAAATATGAGAGCTAGCACTTTAATTCTGGGAGGAAACCTAGGGAAAACTCCTCTGCACATAAGTGTAGGCAAAAAAATTCATGACTAAGACCTCAAAAACAAATGTAACAAAACCAAAAATAGACAACTGGGACTTAGTTAAGCCAAAAAGCTTTTGCACAGGAAAGGAAATAATCAATATTGTATACAGATAACCTACAGCATGGGAGAAAATATTTGCATACTACTTATATGACAAAAGATTAATATCCAAAATCTATAAGAAACTCAAGCAACTCAATAATCACCACCACCACAATAAACAAATAACTCCATTAAAAGTGGACAAAGAGCATGAACATTTTTCAAAAGAAGACATACAACTAG
Source organism: Lepilemur ruficaudatus (assembly GCA_963574885.1). NCBI lineage: Eukaryota > Metazoa > Chordata > Mammalia > Primates > Lepilemuridae > Lepilemur > Lepilemur ruficaudatus. Next base: position 64,882 of record CAUYRT010036731.1, read on the forward strand.
CTCGCAAGCATATGAAAAAAATGCTGAATATCAGTAGTTATCAGAGAATAGAAGCTAAAACCACAATGAGATACCATCTTACCCCAGTCAGAATGGACATTATCAAAAAATCAAAAAATAACAGAAGTTGGTAAGGATGCGGAGAAAAGGGAATGCTTATATACTGTTAGTGGGGTTATGTAAATTAGTACAACTCTATGGAAAACAATATGAAAATTTCTCAAAGATGTAACAATACAACTACCATTCAATCCAGCAATCCCTCACTGGATATCTACCAAAAGGAAAAAAAAATCATTATATCAAAAAGATGCCTGCATGCATATACATTTACCGCAGCACTCTTTGCAATACCAAAGATATGGATATCAACCTAAGTGCCCATCAATGAACAACTGGATAAATAAAATGTGGTATATATTCACTATATAATACTACCAACCCATAAAAAGGAATGAAATATCTTTTGCAGCAAATTGGGTGGAAGTGGAGGCCATTATCTTAAGTCAAATAGCTCGGAAGCAGGAAGTCAAATATCACACATTCTCACTTATAAAGGGGAGCTAAATAATGTGTGTATATGGACACAGAACTGAATAATAGACCTTGAAGACTTGGAAGGGTGGGAGTGGGGGAGGGTATATGGGATGAGAAATTACTTAATGGGTACAATGTATACTATTCATATTTCAGTGATGGCTACACTGAAAGCACAGACTTCACCACTATGCAATATATCCTATATCAAAACACCACTTGTACTCTGTAAATTTATACAAATAAAATAAAAAACAAAGTAAGAAAAAGTTAAATTAAAAAAAAGAAATATGTTACTTATGGTACCATTTTGCAAGAGTGGTGAATACATGAATGGTACGAGACTTTCTACTACATGTTTCATTGGTTCGTCCTCCTCTTCCTTTCCCAACCCCTACCTAATCTAGACAATAGTTATTATATTTAATACTTAATTTAATTACTAAAATTTATTGTGTTCTTAGTTTTTCTTAATTTGGGCTTTATAAAGTTAATTGAGAATAAATGATGAACTAACCCTATAGAATAATGAATGCCTATATAGAATAATTATACATGTATTATATGCATAATTATGAACAAAACTCTACAAGTGCCAAAGAGTTAGCTTTTGATATTAACATTCCATCTTTTCAACCAAGGATATAGCAAAAAACAAAACAAAACAAATAAAAAATTCAAATACTTAGCTCTGCTTAGACTCAGAATTCTGCTAATATTACATTCTGCAGGAATCCTGATCTTTCCCATACTATGATGTCATAATAATTTTTTAAAAATCAGGATAGCCTGTGTTAACTGAAAAGAATTATATATTTCTTGAATTGTAATTATCTGCAATTTTTTTTAAGTACAAATGCTCCTCAACTTATGATGTGGTCATGTCCCAATAAACACGTAGAAATCATAAATATGGTAAATCGAAAGAGCAGTTTCAACTTATATTTTCAACTTACAATAGGTTTATCCTGATATAACCGCATTGTAAGTCAAGGAGTGTACTGAATGCCTATTGCTTTTGCACCATTGTAACAGCAAAAAATTTTAAGTCAACCTGGAAATTGTGGACTTCTGTATGCAGTTCTTCCTCCCATCTGCTATACAAAAATACCTATTAATAGTTATTATTAATAATTTGATATGACTGGCTTTTCTCTATTTGAATGCCTGGATATTCTCTAAATCTTCCTGTCTGTCCTCTGGTTCATCTTGTTGTTTTGCCCTATGGCAATAATGGAAGGATATTTGAAAGCTAATTTAGGGTGTCCTTAGTAACTATTACCCCTTATTTTATTTATTCCTTATCCAAAAAGAGCATCTATGTTTACAGAAGTAACTGATGCCCCCAACCTTTCCTTTGGGAACATTTACGCCTTCTGACAACTCCTGTATATAGAGTTTTATTCACTAGAGTTAATGTCTGTTTAAATGGTGTCTTATACTACTATAATCGTTTAGACTTCTATGGCATCCCAGAGAATCTCTGAGGTTCATTCAGAATGTTTACCAAGGCCCTAATATCAATTCATGGGAGGTACTAGATTGTATTTATTTAGCCTTAGGTGATAGGTAAGATATAAACCCTCCAGGGCCTCTTTGATAGTTCATTTTATTTCAAAGTGGTCAGGAATTTGGCTACATTCATAAAATAATTGTACTTCTTTTCATTTTTTTTAAGTCATTAGCATTTTAGTGGAAACTTCTTGATAGGATATGAAAGTAGAAGTAAAATCAAGGAGAAATAAGAGTTCCAGGTGAAGCCAGCTTCTAGTCTCTCCTGCAGAGACGACAGACTGAAAGGTATCCTGACTCAAGGTTATAACATAATGACTTAAGATGAGCTTCTTGGCCTTGTTTCTAATTCTTCCTGCAACCTGCCAGCTCTACCAGTGGCTGTTTGATTTAAAGATATGGATGAGAGCCAACTGGCCCATAATCAATCTACACAAGAAAAAGGTGATACTGCAATTTAAAAGGAGAGGCAGATGTGATTTAGGAACATTTGAAGGGAAGTGTTTGCCCTTAAACCACAGAGCTTCTTAATCTTAAGATGTTACTAAATCATTAGTACCTGGAGTAAGATTTAGGAAAATTTTAGGTCTGAGCTATAAGACAATACTGAATTTGAAATGGGATCATCCATGTGAGCTATATTAAGTCATGATGACATGAACATATCAGCAAATGTATTCATCTTTTGGGAAGTAAACAAACTCAAAATGAAGAATTTTAATCAAGTCATTTCATAATATAGAATTAAAAAAATACTTGTTATAAAGGCTGGGGAAGATTTCCCCTCAACAAGAAGAAAACAATATTTATTAGGCATCTGCTATAAACCAGATTTTAACGTTGAGCAAACAAATATTGACTCTACTCTTACAGAGCTTACCATCAGGACCTTTACTACCCTATAGAACTTTCTGCAGTGATGAAATGCTTTTTATCTACACTGTTTGAAGCAGTAGCAAGTAGTCATATGTGGCTATGGAGCACTTGAAATGTGGCTGCTAATTATATTTATATAGCCATATATGACTACCGTCTACCTTATTGGCCAGCATAAATCTAGGCAGACATTAATCTGGCAATCAAGAAAGCATATAATTGCTAATTATGACACTGTTCTAAAGGATAAGTAATGTGAATAATATGGTTAAGCAGGGGGACCTTACTAGCCTGGGACTTGATGGTCAGAAAAGAGTTTCCTAGGAAGTGAAGTCTCAGCGAAGATCTGAAAAGTGAGTAGGGATTACTGGAGGAGGGAGATGGGGTCAAGTGGAAGCAAAGTGAGCAGCATATGTCAAATGAGGAGGAAAGGGGAGTGCCCTGTGCCTAGAATAAAAAGTATCAATTTCGATCATCTCAACACCTGAACTCGAAAGAAAGGAATATGCTACAGAAGTAGGCAGAGTTCAGTTCATGCATAACTTTCTAGACTATGATGAATATTTTTGTCTTGGTAAATAAAAATACAGAAAGCTACTGAAGACTTTTGAATAGAAAAATGGTCCTATTTGTATTTTTACAAGATCACACTGCTAGCTGCAGTGGAGAGAAGATTAGAGGAATAAGAGTGGATGCAGGGACAAAAAGTTGGATGCCATGGAGGCAGCCCAGGCTAGAATGATAGTAGCCAGCCTAGGGAAATGGCACAGTGGCTGGGGGAAGAAGCAGATGTCACAGGTGTTAGGGAGTGAAACTGATAGGATCTCATAATTATTGGACCTGGGGTGACGAAATGCAAAGCACCACAAATAACTCCTGGACTTCTGAGCCACAAAGACTGGATAGATGGCTGGGTCACTCACCAGTAAAGGGACTGGAAGGTAATCCATGCTGACTGGGAAGATGATCATTTCAATTATTGACTGTGTGAGTTTCTGGTGTCGTTGTGACATTTAAAAGTGACATATTCAAATGGATATACTGACACAGAGATCAGAAGGGATTTTTGGATAAGAAATACAAATCTGAGGGTTATTGGCATGCTGATTTAAAAAGCTTATGGTCAAGAAAGTGGCTTCAGGGAGTGAGAAGACAGAGTAAGAAGAAAAGAGGGCCTAGAATTGCGCTATCCATAAGTACAATGTTTCATTTATTTTTAGTATTGATTTAATGTTATTTACTCCCAAGTTAGAATATACAGGAAGCGTTTAACCTAGGGTGTTCTTCTTTACGTATATGTAATGTTTCTATATGTTTGTCTCTCTCTTCTTTCCCTAAACTTCTAGTCAAAATCTCTATTCACTCTAATTGCAGAGTTTAGCTATTCTAATCAAAGAAATGTGTACAGACACGTGTAACCAACAGATTTTTTTCCCAAGAAATACTTGTTAACCAAAATACATCTGAATTTAGTTGAATATATGCAAGCACATTCCTCCCATTCAATTTCTAGAAGGGAGAATAACAACCTGAGCATTTCTAAGGGCCCTCCTCTTCCTACCAACCCTACATTTTTCCCCACTGTGTTCTTTCCTAATATTTTCATAGCCATTTAGCACTGTTTGTACCAGCTGGGGCTCTGCAGGGCAATGGGGATCAACACCTGGGAGCCTCCTTTTAGCAGTCATTCCCCAAGTGCCACATATCCAACAGCAGGTCCACATGGCAAGAATAAGACATAATTCAGTCATTGGTCTATTCTATTTTGGGGGTGGAAGTATTTGGGGCAAACTCTACCTGATAAAATGCTAAAAGAAAGTGAATGGAGGACTCTGGGCTCATGTTAAAATTCACACTTTTTCAGAACCCATCAGATCCTTGTAAAAAGGAGTCTAAATATGCCTGGGAATCGTGCGATCAAATAGCAAATGAAAAATTTGTTAAATTGTTTATAATTACAAAAGAATTTCATAATTTGTCATTTTGGTAAGTAATTTGTGAGTAACAATTTCAACAAATCACTTAAGTACTTTGTGTGTGTATACACACTAATATGTATATATACATGCATATATGCACATATCTATATAAATATATGTATACATAATGTACTGCATATATAAAATCTGCAATAGACCCACCTATACACATATTTATAAAATATAATTGTTTATATATGTATATGTTTTTATACATAATTGGTTAGCTTTTTTGCTGATGACAAACTACTCAAAAATTTAGTGGCTTAAACAGTACCCCATTTATTTAGTGTATGATTGTATTTATGATTGGTACTGGGTTCTGCTGGATATTTTTCTGGTCTCCTCTGGCCTTGATCAGACCTCTGCAGTCAGGCACTGGGTCAGCTGGGAGTTGAATGATTATCAACTAGAGCAACATGACTCTCTTCCAGGTAGCCTTTCATCATCCAAAAGGCTATCGCTGGCTGTGCACGTGGTTGACATTTCAGGGGTCCCCAGAGCAAGAGGAAGCATGCAAGTCCTCTTAAAGCTTAAATTTAGAACTTGAACAACTTGCTTCCCCAACCTATTGGTCATAGAAAATTATTAGGACAGTTTAGATTCAAGGAGTTCAGAAATGCAAAGGAACGGGAAGAATGTGTGTCCATTTAGTTAAATATGTGTTATACATTCTTAAAATAAAATCTTTTTTGTTGATCGATCCCTAAAAGTTTTCTCACATTGAATACACGATTTACTGTTTGTGGTTTTTTGTGTTCTCCCTCCAACCATTATGTAAGTTGGATCTTGGTCATCATTTCCATAAGGAAAAGACCATATCTTTGTGGCTTTCCTTGTTTCATGCTTAACAGAATGCATATGCATCAGCCAGCCAGTGCCTTCTTTGGGAAACTCCCATAATATACCGTGTGAATTTTTAACACCATTATCATACACCTGTTACACTGTTACTGGCTCTCTTGCTTTTCTGTAGCCTCTTAAGGGAAGTCACTTTACCTTACTCATATTTGTAGCCCTTGCAGTTGGAACTGTGCCTGGACATAATAATGTATTAATTATTCTTAGTCAATGATTGCATGAAGGATTGAATAAACGAATAGAATATTCTAGAGTTTAATAAATGCTCCTTATGAACTAATATGGAAAGTAAAGGGGAAAAAATGAAACTTAACCATTGTGCAGAAGTTTTGAGATTTTTATTGTCATGTGTAATGCATAGGCAAAATTTTTAAAGACAAAATTATAAATTTAACATGTCCTTTTCTCATTTCTGTCTTTCCCCTAGGGCCCAGTGAACCTATGTTGACCCACCTAGATATTCCCCTTAATGGTACATTTTTTTTTCCAGTAATTAAACCAGCTTTCACTTCAAACCATAGAACTTTCTTTGGTAGAATCATGAGATGACTAAGTGACCACATTTGCAATTTGCCTGAGACACACCCGGTTTAGTGCTTGTTTTCTTGGTGTATTAATAATGCCCTCTTCTACTTCCAAAATTGTTGTGGCCTGGGACATAAATTATACAATTACCCTAAATATAGTCCACATTTTGAATGTGATGTTAATAGAAGCCTGAAGGTTGAAAAATAATCCCTATTGTATGGTGATAATATATAACTATTTGAACTGGACCAACTCATCTAACCTCACTATACCATTTTCTCCCTGCCATCCAAGAATTTTACATTACAGACCTCAGAAAGGACTAGAAAGTACACCTCAACTAAAGGTCAGCAGCAAATAGCCTGTGTATAAACGAATTCTTTTGTGCTGTTGTTACTATAACCAATAAATAATTTATTAAGTAAATGGGAGACTTCCCCAGAGATTATGACAAAATCATTGGGTTAAAATGCATGATAAAAATGGCATTAAACCTTTTACCTAGGGAGAGGAGACTTTCTTGGCCTTTCTGCTCTTGTGCCTTCTTCCCTTTCACAGCTGACCTAGAGTGACAAAGAGTCTATGTGTTCCTAATGGATTTGGGCTCTGGGAATACCCTACTTAATCCTGGCATGTGATAGTAATGGTGAGTCCCAGTGGCTCATACTAAAGGCAAAGGAATAAGTGCAATCACATAGCGTGTGTTGAGTTTTATATTTAAATACACATTCCCATAAGTAGTTTCTGGCCTAAATCACATAAATATCACCCACCCAAGTTAGCATTTTGGTTATAGGATAGTTAATAAAATTTCCTTAAAATAAAATAAAAAGTCCAGATTGTACAACATTTAGTTAGCATTTGTCAGCCTTGCAGGTAGTATTATGAGATTTTCTTCTTAAAAAATGAAAATCTGCACCTACAGGACTCTGAAAGAGCTACGAGGCAAATGCTCTATAACATTTCCAAAGTCTTATGCAGTGGATTCCACTATAGAATATGACTCCCTAGATAAATATATGTTAAGCTACTTCTTCATTAAACTGCCTAGCAAATTTTGCCAAAAAGCTTGTTTGACTGGTATCCTTCATAAATCCATGGCTTTTGTGGTTGATAACTTTTAAACATTTTCTTCCTCCCTCCCTCCCTCCCTCCCTCCCTCCCTTCCTTCCTTCCTTCCTTCTTTCTTCTCTCTCTTTTCCCCCTACTTCTCTCCCCCCTCCCCTCTCCAGATTTTGAGTGAATCTATTCAAGAGCCAAACTGACAGTGCCTGAGTGGGGTATAGCTACAGATTCTGTGTGAGGAATTATATCCTATGATAATGAAATGAGATGCCGCAGCAAATTACATGCTTTCACAAAAACCTTCACCAGAATTAAATGCAGGGCTTTGGCATTCAGAAATATACGCAGATATTCATAACCTACAGATAAGGGAGCTTATCAATATTTTAACTTGTCTTATGTTTTTGAATATAGACTCCATCTTTGCTGTTTTCCTTCCAAGCTTTCTCTCTTTATTGCTGCTGTTCCCAGGAGAGGCACCATGAAGCGGCCTCATGGTCTCATGCCTCTGTACTAGACATCATTTGTACTTACAGCTAAAGAAAAGAGGCATAGCTGAACAAGAAAAAGAACAAATTAATTTTTCTTCAGCAATAATAATTATTCTCTACTTTTTTAACATTAAATAATTTTGTTTATGATGGCCCCGACCATAGCTAGCATTCATAGCTAATACTTGGAAACTAAATAAAACAAACAGTTGAAGTTTGAAAAGAAGAGAGCTGCCTCTGTTCCTAGTCCTTGTTTTTCCATTTCTATGGATGCCCAGCCAGTGATATTTCTCTTTCTTACTTAATGTCTGAATCACTACGAGAAATGATAAAATCTACTCACACAGGAAATATAAAAATATGCATTTTTATATTTGCCATTCTGTAAACTTGAACTTTATGTCTCTTTTTTATTAACTGTCACTCTTCTCTAGACTCTGCTTTGTCAAAGAAAATCTAAGTCTCTATAACTTAGAAGGTAAAAGTTAGCATAGCTTTGAAAATCATTCAAAGAACGTCCATCTTAGGGAAATATCCATCAGCTGTCATTTTACTCTGAAACACCTTCTACATTCCCTCATTTCTCTTGTGCTTGTTTGCCAGTAGCAGAACAGCAGGTATTTTTACTTATCAATAAGTGTGAAATTGTATGCACATGGTGTCTGTGTAGTTTTTTTTTCTTCTTTCATTTTTAACATCAGTTAACTAACTCTATGTGAGTGTTTAGTTGGAGGAAGACTGAATAGCATGGTAATCAGGTAACATAACATTAAATGCTAGGCAATTTAGTTCATCACAATTTTAAGCCAACTTTTTTTAGTCACCCTCTCAATTCAAATAAAGCCCCCAAAATTGGGGGTGTGGAGACAGACAGTAAACCTTTAATCAGATATACTTGTAGTAGGAACTATGAAAACAATAAAGCAAGGTAAAGAGCCGCAGGATTGTGTGAACCAGGAAGGAGAGGTGGGCAGCATTGACAATACTTTAGACAAAGTGACTAGGAGAGTGCTCTCTGTGGAGGTAGGTGCCTTCGAGTTAATTCTTGAAGAAGAGCAGGTGACAGCTACATAAAAATTTGGAGAAAATATCTTCTTAGCGGCAAGGAGAGCTGAGGGAGTAAGCTTCAGTCCCTACAAAGCTTGCCCTATTCAAGGAAGAGCAAGGGCACTAGGCAGCTGGAAAGGTGTCACCTGGGTCATGGATGGAGCAGTGGAGACAGGTGTTGGGCAGGGCCTTGCTCACGTAGCATCTTAAAGCTGTGGCACTTCACTGGAAACCTTCAGAGGGTTTTAGGCAGTGCAATGACATGAAAACTCATATATGTTTTTAAAAGACTACTGTTGTTGATTGGAAAGGGACTGTAAAGAGGCAAAGGTATCTTGAAGGAAGGATCTGGAAGGAAAGATCTGATGTTGATGGATTACTTAGTTCACACGAGGTGTGACTATAATATGACCGATTTTTAAAAAACGTATGGGAAATGTATATCTCCAAACAGGTATGGTGTTCTGAGTCACAATCATGAGACACTATATCCTTATTACTCTAACATTTTCACTATTTAAAATAACAGATTTGAAAATTCTTTTGAAAGAGATTCAGAGCCTGTACCAAAAATGACAGCATCTTTTATTACTTTGATTTGTCAATCAGATTTTTAAGAACAGAATAAGGACATTTGGAGTTCCATCTATGGAACAACATGGGTAAAAAAGAAGGATAATATGTGTTTGGGTAAGAACATGACTAATAGGATTTTGTTTTTAATGTAAAAATATTTCCTACGTTGTGTTGCAAAAATGTTTTAAGCCATTGGGAAATCTTTGGAATAGGTGATCTCTTCTGTCCCCAGGGTGTGATGATTTCTCTCACCTCTGAACTTCCAGTAGAATTTAACCTCTATCTCCCATAAGAAATGAATCACTTTGGTGTGGTGTTTTATGAGTATCCTCATCATGTCTTTCTGGCGAGACTGGAAACTGTTGAGAGTGGAAACTTGCTTGCTATTTATGTTGCTTGTTCCAGCTAAATTGTTGCTGGATGAATAACTGTTTGTCTTCATCTTTCTAGATCCCACCTCCACTAACCTGAATGATGGTGCCTTTTCAAACTTAACCTGGCCCAGCCCCAGGATCCAGGAAAGCCCTGTCTGAAGACATTAGCATTCTCTGCTCAGTAGCTAGTGGGACTTGAAGAAAATCCTCTTCACTGGAATGTGCAAGTCGATGGAACTAGAAAGATTACAAATAATCTGTGTTTCTTCTATATCAATTACTTTTTTGCGTATTTCTAATTTTTTTTTTCATTTTGATTCTCTTATTTTAAAATTTTTTTTCTTGGTAGGATTTTTTTTATTTTTATTTTTTTTAATTTCAGCATATTATGGGGGTACAAATGTTAAGTTATGTATATTGCCCTTGCATTTTTATTCTCTTAGTTGATTTTATTTCTCAAAACCTCTTAACTATACCTTCAATCAAATCTAATTTTCCATTAGCACCTTGTAATTTAATTTTGTTTCTGAGATAATTGTGTCTTTTTTCTTAGAATTTTCATGATTTTAGTCAACTTTTGTTTTATATCTTTAATTTTAAGATTATTTCTATTTCGATTTGATTTGTACTTTTATATCGCCAAATAATGTGTGTTTAATTTATTTTTATGGCATTGAGTTACAGTTTTATTCTGTTTCCTGCCTCAGGTTTTTGTTAATATTTTAATCAATTGAATAATTTTGATTACCACTTTCTGTTTTTTATTTTCTCATGTCAATTTGCCTGAGTGGTTCCTGCCATTTTATTGTTATTCATTTTTAAATGTGGTAGTTTCCAGGGCCAGCAATAATAGGTAAGATATGGAAGGGAATACAGAGTTTTAGTGGTACTAGATTTCTTACTTTAGTTAGACCCTCTTTTATTGCTACAGAGAAGTTCAATTTCTTTAATAATATATTCCATGTATTGGGAATGGATTGGTGCATCTTCTGATTCTATGGTCTTTTTTTTTTTTTTTTTGGTGGTGGTTGTTTCTATCAAGTACTCAATGATAACTGCTTGCTTGCTTCTTTTCTTTCTTCGCCATATCTCTAAAGTATGCCATTCCCTTCCAAATTGCTTCAATCTGCTCTAGAAGTTTACCTTCTCAGAACTGCTACTTTGATCCCATGCACTTTCAAGCCAATTCCTTTGAAGCAGTCAGAATTCTAATTTATAAGATATCAGACCTGTTCCTGTTTTAGTATGTCCTCCCTCAGGATGGCACTGACTAATTCTGGAGGTTAACTTTACTAAGTTGTGTGACCTGTTATTAGTCTCTTTTTTCTCTGCACAACATAAGACTGACTCTGCTCTCTGCCAGGGTGAGAGATTATTGCTTGTTCAGGTGTTTATTCTCGCACTTACGTATGAGTAGAAGTTTTTTTTTTTATTATTTTTCCCCTGCTTATGCTGTATGTGTGGGTTATGGGTGATTTTATTTGATCTCTTTTTAAAATGTATTCTTCGTGGAGGATTTGTGGATACATGTGGAGATACCCATATCTGATCAGTCATGGGAAGCCACAGTATAGTAACTTTTAGTGTCACGTAACAAACCATTCTATTATTTATTATTTCATGTCACTTTAGGATACCCAATGTGCCTATTTCACATGCTTGGAAATCCAGGAGATTTCCTTTATTTGCCCCCTTCACTTGTCAAATACCTGCTTCTATACTTCCACATAGGTATTAATTTAACAAGCAACCACTAATTATTTCAGCTAATTCTTTCATGGCTCAATACATGTGTTAGAACCTGGCACATAATGTGCTCTAACAGAATTTTTACTTAAAAGTCATGCGTTTGAACCAATTATCCATGTTTGAAAACTATTCTAAGTAGGTTTGAGCCAATGATAGGTACCTATAAATGACTCCGGAGTTTGATGTGTCATCACCATTACTAAGCAACTGTAAGAATCAAATATAGTGATATTGTAGCACAGGAACTAAAGATCTGAGAAGACAACAATCATGTGCTCGTGGACAGCACATGGGCTTTGGCATCACATTGATTTATTTCAGGGTAGTTCTGCCGCTTGTTAGGCCCTCTCTAAAGGAGTTATACTGGCTCAGATTTTGCTTCCAATTGTAAAACCAATACAATACCTGCTTCATGGAATATTTGTCATATTTAAATGAGATAATATATTGAAAGAACCTCATAAAATATCAAGTAAAAAATATATAATCAAAAATGTTTTTTGTACCTCCTTCTCTTAGGGGAAATTAAAATTGCATATAAAACCCATCACTTCTCTAGTTCTATCTTTTAATTTATAAAAATAATTTCTGTCTTATGACAATATGTGATCATCATGTTTTAAATAGTATATTTATTAAAAATTCACAAACACAAATTGCCTATGTGTGGCAATCGACTATTTGATATTAAGGATTGGCCATTTCTAATTTCAAAGTGAGGAAATGTGGGAGAAAGGACTTCCCACTCCAGTTGCTGGGGGAATTCCAATTCCTGTGTTCTCTACCAATTAAATCTTTGTACATCAAAAAGGTATTCTCTAAAAGCTCATCATCACATGTGCAAAGGTGTAATCCTTTAAATGAAGTAATTGTGAATTAAACAAATCTAACAGAACTGCCAGTGGGATTTATAATGCCCAGGAACCATCTCAGAAAGTACTTCACAGATTGCTTCTTTATATTGCAGAATGAATAGGATTTTATATCTGAAGAAACAAATCTGTACATTAAGCAATCCATGTTTCTCATGATACACACTGACTATTATTTCTGGGAATACTAGAGCTGGCATAACCTAGTTCAAATGATATAATTTATTTAACTACATGTATAGTTCTTTTGGAGTAAAAACTGCTGCTTACTACATGTAAAGAGAAACAATGACTTTCCTGCTTTGGGCACTATCAAAGGTATTTTTTTAATTGCTTTAAATTTCTTTTTGCTCTGCTCCCCCTCAAAGCCCTGATGCATAATCCTTCCTCTGGCTACTTGAATGCCTCTCAGATTTGAAAAACAAAAAGTTGGGGAAAGGAAGAAGGGAGTAGAGGGATATAAAAGCACATTCAGTCACAGAATCTCTACTGAAAAAGCCTCAACAAGCAGAATGGATTGAAAAATTCAAGCATGACTAAAAAGTACATTCCCCACTAGTCAGTGCATTTTGGTTCCTATTTGTCACTGCCACCCTGGAGAGCAGGGAGCATTAATAATGCATGGGTGCTAGGAATGTATTAGCAACTAACCTTGCAAGGAAAATCAGCTGGGGACCCAGAAGAGCTGAGAGAGAGAGAGAGAACAAGAGAGAAAGGCAGAGTGAGTGTGCACACATGCTCTGAAGTATCCTTTTTATTTATTGAAAAGATTTGGAGAGCAGTGTCAGGTGTGTAGGCAACTATGCATCATTGTAAACGAAAGCTAAAAATCCTTGGAATGGGGCCATAATTGAGTTCATTGATCACACTCATGAATTTCCCCACACCCACGAGGACACTGTATTGCCTACTTTTATGTAATATAAAGAAATATCCCTGGGAGATTATGTGTATTTATACATTTAGGCAAATCAGAAGTTTTAGTAAATTATATCTTGGATATCTTTCTTACAGAAACATGAGAAAGGATATTTCTTAAATGTGTTATTTGTGATTTGAGGTCTAGTTTAGGATGTAGCATACACTGCACATAGATTTATTGTGATACGTGAATGTCAACTGTGATTCCAGAATTCCCCTAAAAGAAACAAGCAAATGAACAAACATCCAAAGACCTATTATTAGCTCAGAATAGTGAGGTTGCTTCTGCTTTTAAAGGAACTGTTCGGTTTTTTTAAAAAATTGCATTTAAAAAAATTATTGGTTTTTTTCCAGCTAGTTTAAATTGAAACCAGCTCAGTTCTTTTCTGAAGAAATGACTTGTCGGTGAAGATACCACCATACAAATGCTTAGCCCTCCTGATTCAAGGCGTTAGCATAATATGGGGCTTCTCTCAGCAGAGAGTGTTCCATGCCTTCTCCTTACCACTTCCCTAAAACTCCATCATCCCGCTTGACATCTCCCCATACCATATCTAGCACACAGTGACTTGTCAGTTATTGAATTGATCATGGAAGATATTAGATAATAATGAACCAAAGGAATGTATTTGTAAAATATTTATATTTTAAACCCACAACCTTCAATTCAAAATATTGAATTAAATTATTCCTCAGGTATTTTATTTTCACATCTAAAGATTTTGTCCTTGAAAAATGGGAAAGATTTTATTGAATATGAAATAGTTAATATGAAATATGAAAATATGTGAACATAGAATATTTTTAATTTGTTTACTAATGGGTTTTTAGTATTTTTTCCTTAAATTTTATCATGAATAAAAATCAAACATACTGAAAAGCTGAAAAAATTTTTCATATATTTTAGTATATTTTATATATTAATTACAAAGATTATACAATTATCATGTTACTTTCCTTGCTTAATCATAGGTCTAATCATCCTTTTCCTATTCATCCATCTTATTATTTTTTTACATGTCAAAATTAAGTTGCAGATATTATGATACTTCCTGCTAAGTACTTTGTCATGCATATCATTAGCTGGAATTCAGTATTTGCTTATGCTTTTTGTGATATAAAAGTTATACACAATGATATATCCAAATCATAAATATGTAAACCAATGGGTTACATCAAATGTATGTAATGTGTAACACAAATATCTTGTAAGATATCGAGTATTATTGTTAACTTGCTATTTTCTTAGCTTCCTGAAATTAATTTTTAAGAAAAAGCAAGTCCAAAGACTACAGCTAATAGATTTGTCCACAAAAAGTGCTTATTCAAGATTTAAGAGGACTGGATTTTGGCATCCTAAGAGGATCACATGATAAAGATATGAAGATCATAAGAGAATTGCTTCCCTACCACTTTCTCATATTCATTACAATTGTTCTCTTGAGAAATGAGTAATTTTATCCAATTATTTTCTAAATAGTTTTTGTTGAACTTAAGTAAAGTTTTACCCATCATTCTTTAATTATTATCATTATTATCATTATTATTCCTTCCCTTAATTTCTCATTTGGGAAAGTATCCCAGAATAATTTTATTTTATTGTGGCAAGCTTCTCTAACTCTCTTTGCTTCTCCCTCCCTTTACCCATATAAACATATGTACATTCAAAGAAAATCTAGTAGATCGGTTGCTAAGTTCATTCACGTTACTTAAAGCATACACAATGTGTACTCACATACTTTTACACAAAGATTTTCTGAGATGAATGAATAGAATAAATGGTATAGACATTATTTAAGTTGCATTTACTTGTGTGTTAGCTGATAAATATTCTACAAAGCAAATTATAAAATACTATATGGAGTTATGTTTTCAGAAACGCGATTTTAAGATTTAATGTCAACTCTTATATGTGAAAGAATGTGTATATTTACCTAAGTAAAAAAAGATTTTTTTATATAAAAAATTATTGAAAGAATTGTTGGGGACACACACACACACACATCCAATATTGGGACTTCTTATTTCTCAGAACAAAACTTTTTAAGGACTTAAATACTGTCTAACATGCACCCATAAACACAAATGATCTTGATTAAAAGCCATCAACGTGCACAATTCAAACTGGGTTCTCCACAAAATAGTTAATGCAATTCTTGAAAAGAAATTAACTGCTGGAAATAACTGATAGCCTTGCACATTTTGTTAACATCTTCCAATATTTTAACAGAAATTCAATTTCTTTGACTTTAAGTGAGGGATTGTAATTAACTCATTCTTCCCATAGGAGTATAGAAATGTATAGAACCTGGCCTCACTTTCCCAGCTAGGTGATTTTAGCTGACGTACTAAGATTTCCTTATTACTGGATTGAAAAATTTGAATACTTTGGGTTTTCCATGTAATCCCCTTAGGATATTATCCTTCCTACCTTTTTGTAACTGCTGAACTGATCCAATTCCAATATTTCTTTTTGGGATACATCGCAGTAATCTTTGAAACAAAGAAACTAGAATCCCAAGGAAATATTAACCAGAAAAGTTCAATTTAAAAAACTATTATGGCAAAATCATGAACCAACAGGAATCCAAGGATGTGCAATGAATATGAACAAGCGCTACAGTTCTCCTAGTAGCTATATTTCAAGATGACCTGCTTTTTCTCTAGTTAGTGCATGCTCCTGTGTAAAGATCCTAACAGGGTTTTTTGCTCTACTAAATTGTAGCTTAATAAACTGATGATTTGTCATTAAAATTGTTTTAGTAGTCAAATAGGTAGCTAAGATAGTTCTTCATCAGTATATTA
This sequence comes from Lepilemur ruficaudatus, assembly GCA_963574885.1. Classification (NCBI taxonomy): domain Eukaryota; kingdom Metazoa; phylum Chordata; class Mammalia; order Primates; family Lepilemuridae; genus Lepilemur; species Lepilemur ruficaudatus. Next base: position 81,075 of record CAUYRT010036731.1, read on the forward strand.
AAATGTATATTAATTCAAATATGTAAAAAAAACCCATTAAGTTAGCAAAAGATAAAACATAAAATTTGAGCAAAACAAGAGGATTCTGAAACACTGGGAATGGATGTGGGTGGCAATTTTAAATAGGATGGATAGAGTGTCATTCTGATGAAAAACACATCCAACACCTGAGTATCAATGTGAAGGAAATGAAGGACTGTACCATAGTCATGTTGGAAAAAGTTCTTCTGAATAAAATCTCTACAAAGCCCTGGGCCTCACGTCAATGGGACTGTCAGGGGGCCCAGGAGTGATATATAGAGGTTAATTATACATGGTGAACTCTACTTGGCAATATCCCCACAATAACACTCTCTCCTCAATATGCACACACACACACACACACACACACACACACACAGAGAGAGAGAGAGAGAGAGAGAGAGAGAGAGAGAGAGAGAGAGGGAGAGAGGGAGAGAGAGAGGGAGAGAGGGAGAGAGAGAGACAAAGTTAGAGTTACAGGCTATAATGTATACTCAGGCAAACAACTAAATATCTACCTTTTTTAAACAAATAAGATAAAAAGTCTGGGGATAGCCAGAAAATTATCTACTGCAATTTGATGCTTTAAAATACAGCCCCTTTTATTTTGGCATGTGTTAGGTTGCAGCTTCAAAGTCTGCACAAGTGACTGCTACTAGTATAAAGCAAATAGGGGATAGTGAATCCATTCATGATCCTCTTTTAGAATCCCTGCCAAGAGAAGAGACCCAGTAAGAATCTAATGCATTAACAGAGAATTAGGGATAAATTACACCTAGAAAACACAAATATGATATTGGGAAAAAATGTTATCAAAAAAAGTTCTTAGAGATTTTTTTAAAGGGCTGTTATATCAATAAGACTAGAAAATAGAAAAAAAATTCAAAAGCAAAATAATTGGAAAATATGAAACACAAACACACAGAACTGGATGATCTGATATTTAATTTGTTCCACAAACAAAAAAATGGGAAAAGAGGTGTGAGGAGACATATGTATTAGCAACATTAAAGGTCTCCCTTGTTATTCCATTCAATGAGAATAAAAGGATTCATGAATGTACATATTATCATGAAATTTCAAAACATTAAAGATTAACAAAATGTCTTAAAAACTTGCAGAGAAAAAAGTTATTTATAAAAAAATCATTTTGGTATCATAGATTTTATCAACATTAACGGATGCTGGATGGAAAAGGTGCAATGCTTTCAAAATTTTATACCCAGAAAAACTGTCATTAAAGTAAAATAAAATCATAAAGATTATTAACAAACAAGAGCACAGAACATTTACCTCCCATGCATTTTTCATAGGGAAATATCTGAATATAAATTACAGCCAAAGGATGGAATAAATTACCAAAGAGGAAGACAAGTAATCCAGGAAAAAAATGACTGCAATTCTGCAGATCTATGAAGGGTACTCAGTGTGAAACCTGTATGATAGGCTATAAGACAGTTGTTCCAATTTGGAGGAGGAGGATTATGGTTTTCAGAGTAAAGGTTGCTAAAGAAAAAGGGGTCTCAAAGAAGGAGAAATTGTGATTGAAAGATTGGAAAAACTTCAGAATCTGATAAAGTAAGATGACAGATAAAAAGAAAATTAGAAATGCCCCCCAAAACAAACATGCCAGGAAAATATTTAAAAATGTTATGGTCCAAATATAAAGCAAATTAAAAAGAGGCATGCTTTAAAGAAAGTAGGAAAGTTCAAGTAAGGAGAATGCATTTTAATCTTAAATATGGATTAATTTATAATCAATTGGTTCAAAAATGGCATTGTACATATAGCAAATGAAAAATAATTTTAGTAGACTGCTTGGTCTACTGTTGAACAATATTTACTATTAATACTTTCTATTTTGGAAGCACTATTTCTTGGTTTTATAGTCAATCTACAGTCAAGGCATGGGAGAGTTGTTTGCAATTACAGGGTAAAAATCATCTGTTACAACTTGTACCCCCTATAGCTAAAACAGTGTTCATAATAAATGTGGGTCCTTAATTAATATTTGAAGAATAAATAAATGCCTAAATTTTGACAACTGAAAACTGCAAGCATTAACTGAGGGAAGATAAGGTGTAACAAAAGGGAAGAAAGGTAGAGAAAAATGTAGTTTGAATACTCTCAATTTGTAAATTATGGAGTTAGTAGATATTATTCAAAGAGTAACAAAAATATAGGCTTAAATATATCACTTAAATTACAATAGCAACCAATGGAAAAAAGGAGAAAAATAAAGCAACTCAAACAATAAATGGGGAGGGGGGATTGTGAATACAGGATGAGTATTCTTATTTCATTCCACAGAGTCAACAGATAATTGTCTGGAAAATATACAACTGTATTACCAAAAATTATAAGAATTTCTTCCTAAGAATAAAAATTATAACTATTACATCATGCTAAGGGAAGGGAGCCAGACACAAGATGTCAAATATTATATATGATTCCATTGATATGAAGTATCCAGAACAGGCAAATCTATAAAGGTGGAACACAGATGGGTGGGTGCCGGAGCTGGAGCACAGGGCATTGTGGAGTAGCTGCTTAACAGGTATGGGGCTTCCTTTGGGAGTGGTGAAATTGTTTCAGAACTAGATAAAGGTCATGGTTGCACCCTGTGAAAGTACTAAATGCCACTAACTTGTCCACTTTAAAATGGTTACTTTTGTGTTATGTGAATTTTACCTCAAAAAAATCGTAACTATTAAAAAAATAAAGATAGGACTAGGGTAGTAAGGAAAGAAGCCAGAGACTGTTGATTCTATTCGATATTAATTTGTACTATGGGATGTGTTATCTTATGCATGTATTATTTTAGTACTTTTTTAAAAGTTTTAAATAACACAGATTCAGTCAGATCAGGGGGTAAAAGTTCTAACTCTACAGAGAATAAAGGAAATGGAACAGTAAAATGCTGTTCAGTTTATTAGATTGTAAATGGACGTGAGTATGCTTGCAACATAATCTTTATTATTTTCAGATTATATAAATGGATTTCAGCTATTTGTTTCAATTATATGCTTATGGAATTAAATGAATGCATATATTTTTCAGATAAGTATGATAATGAGAAATCTATAAAAAGAGCATCAAATGTACTTCTTTACTTCATCATAATCTGACTGTAATCTGCACTCAAAGCTTTGTATGTTAATTATGAAGGGATATGAGTTTCTGTATTTCCTTTTTCCTTGCCTTTTAGTAGTGACTTGGTAATAGCTACTAATGTGCTTTGTTGTCTGAGGAACAGAATTACTGTGTTCTCTGCACGGGGCTCTGCTAAATCACCTAAGATATTTGAGAAATTAACCTTCATTTAAACATTAGAGTTGGGAATAGGAGCATGAAAAATTACCTCTGTTGGCAAAGGAAAAACCAAAATTTTGTAGTTTTTCAAGACAACAAAGCAGCCCTATGTTTTCCAATTATAATTTTATTTGTATTTAAAGCAAAAATGAAAAACGATGTCATGATTAAAGAAAGGAAAAGAATATTTTCTGGCCTTCATTTTTGGATCCAGTTATTTCCTTTAAAATTAAAATTTTGCCTTCAAAAATGTCATTATCCCAACCTTTGCAAGTTTACTTGTTACCCGTAAACACCTTGTGAAATATTGTTTTGTAAAAAGAAGTAAATTTTGTCTTAATTTGCAGGAGTGAAATCTTCTAAATATGCACATTTCAAAATTCCCAAGATTTGTAAGTGGGACTTAATGAAATGGAAACCTGGTTGGTAATTATACCCAGCTCAGCCTGGGAGTTCATGGTACTGTCAGCCTGTGTGGTCGTGGGTAGCTAAGCAACACAGCCAACTAGCACCTTTACGGAGGATATTTTTAGCTTCATTGCACATTTTTCATTTATCTATTGGAGATTGATTTGTTTTGCAATTTATTTTGAAATTCCACTACTTAAAATGAGAGGTGTACCATTACCTCAAAAGGAAACATACAAATAGTAATAAAAAAAGACATGATGATCTCCATGATTTGAAATACATACAGTATAAAATATTGGTGGAGAATTAAACATTATACTTTATTTATGCTTTTTTTTTTAAGTGAAAATACTTTCAGGGCTTTGAATATAATTTCTTATCTATAAAAAAAGAGTTGAGTTCTCTGTTCATGGGTGAAGACACTGACATCAAGTGTTAAATAGCTTAATTTGTTTCTAAACTCGAATTAGTATCCTAGTGACAAGTTCATGATTGCTTAATAAATAGAGTATGAATGAGACTCTAGGATTATGTGTTTTTGGTAAACAGCATTTCCAGGGGAGACAAGAAAGGTAATAAGTTGTCGCAAATCTTAAATGTCAAGAAAGTAGCAATGGACAGAAAGATTTTTGGAGTCGTTAATTGCATTCCCAGGGCCCTGTGTTCCCACGCAGTACCTGGAAGAGCCCTGAGGGCCACAAAGCCCATTTACTCTATCAAGTCACACCTGTCCATTTCCACCCACTAGGCCTGATTGAGAGAGTTCCTCTCCTTAAAGTAACCTGTTATACACATTCCGCTGTTAGGAAACAGCATGGCTTAAAGAGAAAACACACACCCAACCAACCAAACCCATATGCTACCTAGAACTGACAACAATGAAGTGTCCAAATACCAGATCCATTAATGAATATCTCTCCATCCCCAAATCGGATGCTTACTGTCTCTAATTTGAATCCTCACCTGTGTAATGGAATGAGATTTTTTGCCATTCAGAGTGTTGTGAAAAATAAACCAAGTGCATAAAATATCCCATACACATTAAGCCACTAAATATGGTCCAACTCTGTCCCAACACTTCGTAACTCTACATAGTGATCGAGTACAAATGATTTAGATATTTGTGATATCTTACCTGCTGCCATTAATACAATCTAGGAAGATAACAGCTCTTGAGCACTATTTATATTTTCTCAAGAGGAATAATCAATTTTTCAGTCGGAAAGCAGATGATATTTCTGTAAAAAATTAGAAATTGACCTGGGTTAGCTAAATGTAAAGAAGGGTTTTATAAACTTAAAACTGTCATTATTAAAACCCTATTGATCATTGTAAGTTTGAAAATACTCCTAAAATATATTCCCTGCTTTGCTTAAATAGAATTATAGTTTGTTTGATAGAGTAAAAATCCTCTTTTAAAGGATCCCACTTATAAGGATTTCCTATGTGATTGATTTAAAAGTCTGGAATCATGATTTATTTTTCCCAGGTTGTGTTCTTGGTAGTGTTCATGATTTCCCTGAATAATGTCTTAAGGGGTGGGGGTGTCTGTCTATATAAACTGAACGACTCCACAGTTCCCTATGTGAGTTGATAGTGGAGACAGAGTGACAGGTTTGAGGAAGTTTCCCATGCTACAGCATTGTTCATTTTTAGATAGGAGCTAATTCAATTCAATTTCAAACTAGCATCTGTGGTTGGTAAAGGTGACTGTGTCAGAAACTTAGGAGGGTGATGTTGGGACTCTGGCTTAAATCAACATACAAGCGAGGCGAGGCGGGAGAAGCCTGGTTAGACTGGAAGCAGAGAAGTGCGTAGGCAATGACTATTTTTAGCTTGATTTACTCCTGTTTGTGTTCCTTTCCAGTGCAGGCTGAATAAAGTAGAACCTGACCCCTGCTATTGGAGGACAACAAAGGAAGGAAGTCAAATAATACACTCCCTTTAGTTCTGGAGTGCAGATAAGATTAAACAATAGTAATGCTTCTCACTACTGACATAAAAATAAATTAAAAACATTGCCAGGAATGCCACCAATTCAGAGCTTCATAGTCACACTCCCAGTAGAGACGCCCATTTCCTGGTACTCTGGAGACTTCCGAATAGAAGGGTCAAAATGTAGTGATGTAACCATTACCCCCACAGAATGAGTCCAGGTGGAGCAAAAACTAGCAGCAGAACATCAATTTATATACAAAAGTTGTTGATGACATTGGGCAATTAGAAACTATAAAACAGTTTTTTTTTCCATTTTAATGTTTTTTTTTTTTTTAATGTTTTATATTAGTTAATGGAGACAGGGTTCTCCATGCTGGCCTGCATAATTTGAGTATTATTAGATAATAAATACTTTACTAAACTCAACACAGTAGGAGAAAGGTCATAAAACTTTAAGAGACTGTACACAAAATATATTGGCACATTAATATATAGAAAATATACATATTAGTATCAATGATATATAGGGATCAGGGACACTGTACTATTCTTTGTAAACTACTCCTTATTGTTACTGGGCTGCCAGTGTGCTCTTTAAGATAGTGTCTTTATCTTTGGTGCATTTTCAGTGTCTGTTTTATCTGTTTGTTATTTATTCTTTTCTCTTGACACATTATTGGGCTTAACAATCATCATTTAATTTCAAATCCTTTTGTTTTCATCTTCCATTAGTCTATCTGTTCTTCATATATTTTCCTTTAAAATCACTTTATTCTTTTAAAAGCTTAAATTTTGACCCAAAAAGGAAAGCACAAATAATCCTCTA
>CAUYRT010036733.1:0-17850 GCA_963574885.1 Lepilemur ruficaudatus
ATTGGGGGAAAACTACAAAACATTTACAGTACAATGTTTACAGTCACAATTTGTAGTGAGCTGATTTCCCAAAATATATTACCACTCAAGTTGACTTAGCTTGTTACATTCAAAAACCTACTCTGTCAAAGTAGTCCAGAGAATACATACATAGTGCTCCAACTGTATCTATGTACAACCAACATTCCATTTTAAGTGTACAATTAAATGATTTTCAGTGAATTTACCGAGGTGTACAGTTAATCCCATGAATCAGTTTTTGAGGAATTCCTTTCCCCTATTGAGACCCCTAATTCCACTCCCCAACTACTTTTTAAGCATATCCCCCCCATCTTCAAGCTTTTGAGAGTCTTTCTTCTGCCTGGTCTTGTGTATTCTTAAAACTTTCTACTGTGTTTTGTATTTGTTTAAATAAAGTTTTCATTTCCAGATTTTCCATTTTTTATATATTGATGCCTTTAGTGAATGTTTCATTCATTTTCTGAATTGTTTTCCATTTGAAAACAATTTTGAGTGGGTTTTCTATTCTCTCTTGGATTTCATTATACTTCCTTATATTCCATATTTAGAATTCTTTATCTGTCATTTCTGTATTTCCATTTTTCTTGGTATCCATTGCAAGAGAACTGGTGTTCCCTTTTGCTATGATTTTTCATATTTCCAGAGTTCTTTTGCTTATTCCTTCTAATCTGGAGCAGCTGTTGTTTCTTATTTTTAGATTTTCTTTTGTTTAGCTGGAGATTTTCTATTCCCTTCACTTGTAAATGTGAGTCAGTTGCATATGTTGAGCAAGAACCTTTGGCTTTGCTTGTGGGTGCTTTGATGGTGATCTAGGATCTGGATGGATGCCTTGGTTATAGACAGCTTTAGTGTGGTGGTTTTCTCAGTTGCTAGTTGTTTGTAGGCTGTAGCAGTGGTGAGCTATGTGTGTGCGCAGATTCTCTGTCTCTCTCTGATGAGGGAGGATGGAGGTCTTTGAGATCCTTTCTCTTTCTCCAGCCCTGTGGTCTTCTTAACTGTGACTTATATTGGTACACCCAGTTTAATCTCTGAGACAGTAGGTGTACTTATGGGTAAGAATCAGCCACACCTTGTATGAATGAGTCAGTAAATTCTGTAAAGGATTGTGCAAATTGCCCTCCCTGTCACAGATGGCAGTTTCCAGAGGGAAAAATCTACAGTATTGTTTTTAGGACCTGTGCCCAGTTCTCACCCTTCAAAGGAAACACTCAAATGCTCTAGGTGGTGCATGGGGCCCTGGAACTTCCAGGCGAATCCTTATTCTCCACCACAGCAGATGTGAGTGGGGAATGAGGCTGGGTGGGGCTGGGTTGGGTGGGTCTGCCTTAAGGCTCCACAAAAGTTGGTAACGTAGCTGATTCTGCAGGGGTCAAAGGTCTGCTCCCAGCTTCTGGGGAAAGCTGACAGGGAGTGGTTGAGGTGGCCCCACACGACCAGAAAGTCTGACTGTGGAGGCAGGGCCACACAATCTGCCTGTCAGAAGCAGGTTTTTCTCGTCTCCCACCTCCCATGCTCCACAGTCTGCCTCCAGCCCCTTCCAGTGGGCAGGAGCTCAAACTAGGTGAGCTCCCACATGATGATGCTGTGAGATGGCAGCTTTTTCCAGTATCCTGCCCTGGGCTGACATCATGGCCTTCCTTTGGGGGGAGGGAGGTGCTCTGTAAGTGTGCTGTGGCTGGGACCCACACTGCACTCTCTTTTCTGTTCTGCCCTCATGGGGTCCCTCACCTCCTAAGATTAGTTCAAAAATCTCCCCTCTGTGCCCTCAAGCAACATGATTGAGTCCTGGAGGTTTGGGACATGGCCTATGGACCTGTGCCTGGGTCCCCTGCTGACTGTGCCAAGGAGAAGTGCGCTGGCCCTGAGTTGCCTATGGGGTGCTAAGTAGGATTGATGTCCCTCCACTTTGGGGTATGCCCTGCTCTGATGGAGCAGCTGGGCAACCAGCACCAGGAGGGCTGGTGAGCAGGGGGCTCACAGTCCAAGCACCCCTTAGTCTGCTGCAGAACTTTAACAGGAAAGGCTTGAACTCTACTCTCTGTGGAAGCACTGGTATGGTGGATGCTCCAACAGAGGGGAAGCGGCAGCTCCTGAGAGCTCTGACTCAATCGTCTCTCCCAGCAGCCAAGTGTGGTGGAAGGAAGGGGAGAAAAGAGTTTGGATGGGAGAAAGCTAACACTCTGATCATTTCTGACCCTCTCTCCAAAAGGCACTTCACCTGGAATGTTCAGGCTGTGGGGTCACACAGATTCACCGGGACCCATTGGCCCCTGAGGCTCCTGCAGTCTGGACTGGAGTTGGGAAACATTTGTGTCAGAATGAGCTAGATGAAAACTGAGGGGCTCATGTCCCCTGGGGAGGGCAAAGGTGCAAGGTGGGTGGAGAAGCAATATGGTGCCTGCTGTCTTGGCTGTGGTCTGTGGTGACCAGAAGCACCCCAAGCAGACTGGCAGGCTGGTGCTTTGTCCTCAAGAAGCTCAGAGTTCACTGGCAACAGCAGCTTTTGGGCTTGTGAGGGTAGAAAGGCTCTCCAGCAGCTCAGGAGCCTGCTGACTGCCAGAGATGTGAGGGAGGGAGAAACAAACCATCCCACCTACCCCTTCCACTGGACTCCAAGCCTCCCTGGGACTGACATCTGCCCAATATCTTGCTCCTTCTTGTTCTGCTTCCCCATGCAATCTCTGGTAGGTTTTGGCACTTTTCCCTTGGAATAACACCCACTCTATGTTTGTTTGTTTTTGCTTTTTCATCCAAAACTTTTTCTCCTTTCTGAGATGATCTGGCAGCTGGTGTCTCTGGTCAGCCATCTTGTCTTGTCCCTCAGACTGCACTTTTTATACTGTTGTAATAAGCAATAACTGACACCAAATATTTATGTCAGAGTGCCGATTTTATCAAATCTCCCATCTAGTCCTCAGAGGCTACTGGCTACCCTAGCATGTGGCACTTACATTCATCTTAACTGAAAAGAGGGCTCTGTGCATGCCAGACACTCAGAGTGGCACAGATCCCTTCCAAAGCCAGCAACTCTACTATCTAAAATAACAATGTGTGGAAATACACAAACATAAATATGTTTTTCAGACATTATTTATAGGATACTTTATTTCTATCTGAGATTAACTAGCAAGGACCACATTTGCCCTCCCACCTGAATTAGCAACAACAGATACTGGGCGAGATATATGAAACGATGGTTTCCAAGACATTATGCATCAGGCGATGAAGGACAGTGACCACTGGGAGATGAGAAAAGAATCATGTGAACCATCTGATTGCCCAGCTTAGTGCCTCCAGAGAGTTTCTAGACTGTGGCACAGGGAGGGGTACCCCAGGCAGGACTCAGACATTACACTGAGTTGAGGAGACAGAGCTAAGAGTCTAGGAGATTAAACTGGCTAGCGAGAAGACAGATGCACAGAAGGAGAACTCTGGACAGCTGTGGAGGGTCCCACTGAGTATTCTGCAGAACACTGACTGATCGGTGCGTGTGTGTGAGGACTCTGCTTAGAGCCAAAAAAGAACCATCTGGGAGAAGTAGACGGAGTAGTGCCTGGTGCTTTTGTAGGACTGGGAATAGTGCCTGTGCCCACCAGACTGGTAAAAATTGTACAGTTTTTACTTAGGGTGCACAGAAGCAGGATGGAAATAGGGTGACAGAAGCAAGGCACTCAGGAAACAAATTTAAGGGGGCACTCAATCTCAAGATCATATAAGTGCAAGACTGGCACATGAGGGCAAGTGCCTCCTTAAATTCTGCAGCTGAGCATCCCCCTGTTGAGCTGGCCCTTCTTCCCAGAGAGGCACTTACAGGAGCCTGAGTGTAAGCTCCTCCTTGCATTCACAGCCTGGATCCTCACTTGTCTCACAATGGTCTCAGCTCTTCTCATAAGATATGAATAATTTGTCACAAACTAAACATACCTATGGTCCTTCTTTAAAAAAAAAATCTTAAAAACAAGATCCCAAAAGCTCAATCTGTTCCCAAATAATTTAACTGTGTCACAGACCAAAACTAAAGAATATTTATAGAATGCAAAAGTAGCTAGTACCCACCCCAAAAGGTGATATTCACAAGGGTCTGGCAATGCAAAGAAGCAGGAAAACACAGTCCACATTGAGGAGTAAAGCCCAGAGCAGACACAGATGTTAGCATACCAGAGAAGGGCATTACAGCAATTATTATAATTGTATTCCATACATTCAGGAGTTGAGTGGAAACATGAAAGTTATAAATAAGACCCAGAACAGCAATATAAGCTATGAAAAGTTAAGCACAAATTGAAAAAAATGAATTTAAAAAAATGAAAAGGGCATCATTGAGCTATGGAACAAATTCAGGCAGCCTGATGTACATGTAATTAGAGCCTTTGGGAGAGGAAGTGGTAATAGCTAAAAATTTTCCAGATTTGATTAAACTATAAAGATGAAATAAGACAAATAAACTATAAGACAAAATAAGTGTAATGAACTCTGATAATGAGAAGTATGAGCAAAACCACACAAAGCATATCATGCTCAAAAAACATGACAAAAGGCAAGTTTTAAAGGAGTCATGGGGGAGGGGGACACAACACACACAGAGGGAGAAAGGTGGGGATGACAGTGGCTTTCAGGCCAGAAACCATGTATGTTAGAAGACATTTGAGCAGTACCTTTTAAGTACCAAAAGAAAAAAAATATATATTGCAAACTAGAGTTCTACACAAGCTGAAGTATTTTCAAAAATGGAAATGTAATAAACTTTTCCAGACATACAAAAGCTGTAAGAATCTATTACCATGAGATTCGTACTATACGAAGTGTTGAGAGAAGTCCTTTGTGTGGCAGATAAGTACTGTACGTGCAAAGATGTGCACAGTATTGATCACCAGGGAAATGTGAATGGCAACCTCAATGAGATACTGCTACACACCTACCAGAATGGTTAAAATTAGAAAGCTTGATCACATCAAACATAGTCAAACATGTAGAGCAACTGGAACGCTCATACACTGCTGGCGAGACAAGAAAGTATCACAACCATTTTGGGATACAGGTTGACAGTTTCTAAAATATTAAACATACATCCACCATATGATCTAGCCATTCCAATCCTAGATATTCACCTATGAGAAAAGAAACAAAATACACATCCATGCAAAGACTTGTGCACAGATATTCATAGTGGCTTTATTATTGATAGACCAAAACTGGAAGTAACCCAATGTACATCAACAAGAGAATGTGTGAAAAAAATGTGATGTACACATACAAAGAAATACCATTTGGCAATAAAAATAAATGAACTCTTGCTGCACTCAACCACATGGATGAATATCAAAATATCCAAGAGGCAGGAAAGAAGCCAGGCGATAGCAAGTACATGCTGTGCTATTCCAGATCCATAAAACTCTACAGAACGAATACTGTTCTTCAGGGACAGAAGACCCATTCTGGGGAGGGCGAGCAGAGAAAGGTGGGAGGAATTAACAAGGATCATGAGGACACATTTAGGGATAATTTAAGTGTTCATCATCTTGACTATAGTAACACGTTCATGGGTAGGTACATATACCAACACTTACCATCTTGTACACTTTAAATACATGCAGTTTATTGTATGTTAATTATGCCTCAATAAAATGTTAAAAATATCATTATAATTATGAAAATCTAGAAATACACTTAAAGTCCAGCAACAGCAGATCAGTCACATGGAGCACAGTAAAATTCATATACTGGAAAGTCATGCAATAATTGAGAACAATGTTTTAGAATTAAACGTAGTGACCTTGAATAATGTCTGTAATATATTGTTAAGTTAAAAAACAAGTTGACTAATTCATTCCTGTTTGGTAACAGAGCAATATTACCTATGCATTGAAATAAATTGAAAAATTAAATTCTAAATATAGTTGGTTTGCAATGTAAGAATTATGAGTAATTTTTATTCTTTATAATTTTCTGCATTTTCTCATCTACTTAAATGAATAATTACATGATAATACATTTTCACAAAATATTATTGGTATGCAAAAATACTATTTTTTAAATAAGAGTATTAGATGTGTGACATAAAATATAAAGAAAAAATCAGAAGTTTTATCGGTGGGCTTCTCTGGCGCCGAGTCCTCCTCTCAACAGGCAAGTGAAGGGTCTCCCAATGCAGATGTGAAAGCTGAATCCCATAGAGACAAACCACCTGCTTAACGTCACACTGTGATTAAGTGTCACGATAGAGGCTAGGCTGACAGAACTCCCCCCATGCATCTTCGTGGAGCACTTCTTCCGTGATAACAAAAAAGACCAACTTGAGCCAGACTTCCTTTTCATCTAGCAGTCTGTAGGCCTTACTTGAAAATCCATCGTCTATCTGCAACTTCCTCAGAGAGATGATCAGTGCAATGATTTAGCAGCCCCTTCAATCCAGCCTTCATGGTACGAACAAGCATAAACAATGACTCCTATTTGCCCAAGGACACTGGTTGCTCTCATGCAATGTCCTTGTTTTTTCCCTTTCATACCAAGCCATGGAACACATGCCGAGAGTATAGTGAGGGAGAAAGATGCGGACCACCTCTGAGGACGGCTTGGTTCTCCTGCTCCACACTCAAGCCATGCCCTTTGGAAGCAGTAATTCGGCAGTCTTGAGCCCAACACGACTTCCACGTAGTGTTTTCTGATCAGTAGTGAGGTGGCCAAAGAGACTGAAATGAACCGAAGTTCATTATGTCCATCAATGCCAACAAGAATGAGGAGATGCATGACAGAGAGCTGCATTTACTAGACGAAATGATCACTGGCTATTATGTTGTTTGGTTGAATCTGAGCCAGGGATAACTTAACATACTGGTCATTCTGTCCTGCATGATATCCTGTCAAGTTTCCACCCCATATATACTGCACAACGAGAGAACATACAGCAATTAAACCTTCCTGCAGTGACTCATTGAGGAAGCCGAAAGGCCTTTAATATCATTCTATATATGGAACATATTATCATCATACATACTCTTAGAACGAAGAATCAGACGAAATTTGGAAATTCTTTACACCCTTTCTCTTAGAAAGGATGAGATAAAGATGCTTGTTAACATCACACAGTAAGCTACTGGCAGAAGCAAGGCCAGAACTTAGGTCTCTGGAGTGTTGATTATCCAAACTGCCTCTGAAATAATGTCTGAAGTATTATTCATGATAAATGTGTGCATAAAAACCAATTTTTATTCAAACAAAATGAAGAGCTGAAAATACCTTGTGTTGAGTATTTTACTAAATAAACTAGTTTAAACTTTTTACAGGATTCAGTATGTCAGATTTTCTTGCCACAAAGTAGGCATTACAAATCACCTAATATCTACCTACATTAGAGGGAGGGATAAAACTATATTTATAAATTTAAAACATTTATGTTATGACAAATATTCATAAAATTAATATTAATAAGTATTATTAATAGCAGTAATAAAAATGACTATTTTTATAGCCAAGCCAAAAGCTATAAATAATTCAAGTTGGCAACATTCCTCTCATTATGTCATGAAATGTCATGATTTGTAGATGCTCTCCAATTGATAGAATGTGCTGTGCAGACATATACTAGCACTAATTTCTTTGGAATTACATTATTGGCTTACCTTGAGAGTTATATGGACAAGCCTTGGTGTCTATTATTTTATTAGGGGTCTTATTGATGATAATCTTTAAAATGTTAGTCTTCTCTTAAAAGAAGACCATGATATCAATTTCTCTTAGGGATCATTAGTAGAAATAGTTGTGCTGTTACTCAGCCATAAGTTTTCTTTTTTTTTTTTTTAATTCATGTTTTAATCTTCTTTCACTCTTTATAGTACATGAAATCTCAATGTTACCTTTAACTGGCATATAAATGCATTTTACATATTATCCACAGTCCTGGATTCTACATTTATGCTAGTATTAACTTTGCCCAGAGTTTCTCAATTATTTTAAGACATTAACACACTTTTTTTTTACTTTAAGGTCTAAAAAATATTCTTGGAACATAATAACTGGTATAAATAAACATCAATAAAGGATATTTTGTTAAATGGAGTGAATTGAATACATACATTGATCTTCACTCCTGCCAGAAAACCCTCTAAAATATTAGCAAAAGAAAAAAAAAGATATAAATCCACATAGACTAAGAGACTAGTATGTGTAACAACTGATGAAAGATAACCTACTTTTTTTTTTTTTTGGAAAATGTAAAAGAGAGATGGTGAGTAAATAACATAGCAGAACAGAATTAGAAAGAGAAGTATGGAGCTTCCAGAACAAACCCTGTGAAGCCACAGGAATCAGAGATACCATGCAACTAGGGAAGCGTGGATAGGATAAGGCTGAAATTTGGGGTGAGGGGATTGAATTAAACTCTGAGTAAAGGACAGTTAGAACCCCAGCTCTCCTCTTCCCACCATGGCAGACAACAAAGGCTTATTCTCTAGAGACCCTTAACCAAAGCAGGTGTGGGCTCAGAGACCCCATGGAAGAGCTGCTCAAAACTCTTGTAGCAAAACCCATCCACCAGCAAGCACCTCCCATCCACAGAGGTTTCCCTGTGATTCAAGACGGTGTCTTCACTGAACACTGGGAGCTGGTGGGACCTCTCTTCATGCAACTGCTCCATGTGGCTGTCTTGGGCTTCCTGCTGTCTGCCGCTCTCAAAGCAGTCAGACTTATACTGTGCTGGCATCACTCAGAACAAGCGTTCCAAGGAATGAAACATGAAAATTCCAATCTCTTAGGATCTGGACCCAGACACTGGCACAGTGTTTCCTCCGCCATATTCTATTGGTCAAAGCCACCCCAGAGCATGCCAAGATCTGAGAGGAAGGGACATAAACCTCTTCTCTAAATGGAAACAATGCCAAAGAATTTGTGGCCATTTTAATCCTCCACAATTGATAAAAGAATAACAGATGGCAGAGAAAAAAAAATCAGAAAACAAGAACAAGCCCTGGTTATTATAATAGAACAGCCAACATGTTAAAAGAAGTTGTATGTTTTGAAGGTAACATTGAAGAAATCTTCTAGAAACTGAAACAAAACAACATAGATATGAAAGTTAGGAAAGAGACATATGAGAATACATTGCATATTAATCAAGACAATATAACCTCCATCTAATTATATCATCAAAAAAGAAAGAAAATACAATTAATATATTAATGGTCATTTAAAAATAAATGAAAGGAGGTTGAGGAAGAGGGAGAAGCAGAGGAGGAGGGAAGGGATCAAAGGTGGTCAAACAATACTAAAAAGTTTGCAGAAATGTAGAACCTGGTTTTCTAGATGTTTTCAGAATAATATCGTGAAGTTTCAAAATATAGGAATGAAAGAAAATAAGCCACATGTTTGCAGAGAAAACATACACAAAGAAAACCGGAAAATATAGAAGGAATGCAATTGACATCACTAGTCTTAATGCCAAAACTGGAAACCAGAGAATAGAGACTAAAAATTCTTAAGGGAAATAATTTTCTACAATTTTACACGCAACAAAATCATCGGTGAAGCATGAAGTATAAAGCCAGAATTTTTAAACATGCACGTAGAAGTGTCCACCCAAACAAGGGAGGAATTCAGGAAGGAGAAAGGCACACGGTCCAGTAGGCAGACGAGAGAGCCCAGAGCAGGGCAGGTCTCCCCAGCAGCAGGGCCAAGGAAAGCCTCAGGGTCTGTGGAGTGGAACTGAAGCAACCGGCACAAGCCAGAGCGAGGGGTGGGATGGAGGAAGGTACACAGCAATGATGTTCAGCCATGCATGACTCTACTGAAAGAGAGTGTAGGGTTCTTTCTACGAGTTAGCAAAGAAAGAGTGGTGAGGACCTAGAGCACTGAGCAAAACTCCAGATAAATCAAAAAACTGCACTCGTGAGGGATGTCAGCAGAGGACTCTCCTGTCCAATCAGTGAACAATGCTTACATTGTCAGCACGCTAAGAAGGAGATATTACTAACATTCACTAAAATCCATGTTATCCTTTTATTCCTGGTTGTGTAAAAAAACCACCCTTCCCCGTCCTTTTGTGATTAGGAGACATGATGTATTCAGTTTAGAACAAAAAATCCCACGCAGAAGAAATGGGCTCCGCAAATCCGGGATGAGTGGTGAGAGGATCTGTGTGATTTTCCAATTTCTCTCTTCCCCTTTTGTGGCACCTGAGGAAGTCACGTGTTCTAGATGTTAAAGTATAAGACTTTAACGTAAGAAACCAATTCCTCACCTCTCATCAATCATTGCTGGATAAACACCATACCCTGGCTATAAATCCCTAGCGTATGAAGTCACTGGGGTTAATTTTGCACTATAGTATATCCTAACCTCTCCCATTTATCACATAATGTAAACATTGGCTATTATAATAAATTCAGAAGAAGTTGGCATATAGTAATGTGATTGGGGATGGGGTGTGGGTGGAATGGTAGTCCCGTTGAAGTGCTAGTTCTCATCTTTCTTCATAGCAAGTCGGTAAATAATGTGTAAAATTAATACGGAATGGCAATATGAGTATGTATTTAGAAATAAGAGTTAAGTAAGAAGAAACTGCCTAGAAATCTAGAAGTGGTTTTCTCAGAAGAGCTCAAGGATGGAGAGGGCTAAAAGAGGGGCTATAACTACTTGTTACTAGAATTTTCCTTTGTAATCATGTGCTTCTATTACTTTGATAAAATAAACATTTTTTAAGGAATACATATATTCATAAATATGTGTCATAATGTTATGTATTATTATTTCCTGTCTTGAGGGGACTGGAATATTGAGTTAAAATTTAGACGGCTTTTTTTTTTTTAAGGTAGACACTAAGCTGCCCTAACTGATAAGCCCAGACGACCCAGTGGCGTAACACAGTCAGCGTTCATTCCTTGCTTGTATAAGAACATGGTGTGGATGTTCCTGGTCAGCCAGTTCTCCCACATGCACTGATTCAAGACTGAGGCTTCTTCCATCTTGTGACTCTGCCTTCTTCAGCTCATTTCCCTTAAGAGTTTGGGATTTTCCACCTGCTAGAGGGGTGGGGTTGGAATGTGTGTTCGTCAGTCAGGGTTGCTATAACAAAGTTTAGCATAGACCGGGTGGCTTAGAAACAACAGAAATTTACATTTCACGGTGTTCAATACTGGAAGTCCAAGGTCAGGGTGCCAGCATTGTCAGGTTCTGGTGAGGGCCCTTTTCTGGGTTGCAGACTGCCCTATTCTCGTTGTGTGCTCACAAGACAGAAAGAGGGTAAGGAAGCTCCCTGGGGTCCCTTTTAGAAAGACACTAATCCCATTCATCACGGCTCCACCCTCATGACTTAATTATGACCTCATGGCCCTAATTCACATGGGGCTCCCAAGGGCCCACCTTCTTACACCAACACATTGGAGTGAGAATTTCAGTGTGAATTCTGGGGGACATGAGCACGTGTTAGTCCATAGCACGTGTTAGTTCAACTGCTGTTGTCTTCCCCTGGTTTGATTTTGGCTGTTCATCTGGCTCTTATTTTTAAATTGAGGGCAGGCTACAAGCTCCCAGGGGAATGCCAACAATCACGGGCCAACATTCATATCATCACTTATCCAAACGGATGCAGGGGATAGCACCTGCAGAAAAGCAACTTAAGGGAGAAGGCCCAGGTCACCATACAGGTGTCTTAGATACGAGGCTGTGTGGAGAGCTTCCTATGGCATTTATCTTCCTCCTTGTCTGACAAGATGGAGCAGGTCTTCCCCTTTTTGGCCCACCAACTTGTGTTACCAAAATCAAGACATGTGTAGTGCATTATCATTGCTTCTTGATTTACCTGTGTACAGAACACAGCCATATTTATTGGCAGCTAGTAACATACTCCACCAGCACCCCAATAATTGTCTGCAGAAGTAGTTCTCTCTGCTTTGCATGCATGCAGGCATGCCCTCCTGTCTTCACAGCATACCAGTCTTTCAGGTTCAGCCTGAATCACACCTCTGTGATAGCTTTCCTTATAGAATACCCCATGTATGGGGCAGTTAACATGTTCCTTCGTTAGCCATATATAAAGACTATTACCAAACCTTTATTAGACTATGTAGACTTCATTTTCTTCTGCACCTATAATACTAATCATGATAATAATTGTGTATTATTTACTCTGTTTCAGGCACCATTATAAGTATTTCACATGTATTCATTCATTCAATCTCCCCACTAATCCTGGAGGTAGGCATCCTTACTATTCCCCATTGGCAGGTGAGGTAACTGGGACACAGAGAAGCTAGGTCACGTGGATGTTACAGATGGAGCCAACACAGGCGTGTTTTACTGTTCTATTCTCTCATTTACAGAAACTTAGTAATATCTACTCAATGAATGTTATTTGCATGAACATACTATTCATTGGAAAATGAGAAAGCATTTCATTATGTTCATAATTCTGTTTTTGCTTATGTTTTTCTTTTTTGATATTTCATCAAGGGACAAGATGAGAAATAGGGTCACCATCCATCAGGGTCAGCAGTTAGCCTCAAGGGACAAGTAGAGTTCACGCACAGGATATATATGAATTGTTCTTTCCAAGCTTGAGTGGTAATGACAAATCTCATTTATTTGGGGGGCCATTATTCCTAGAGATACATGCTGAAAACAAGTGGGTTTAATGCTAGATACTGGGAATAGAAAAATAAAAAGCCCTGCCCTTTTATGGCTTAGAGTCTAGTGTAGAGATTAACAAATAAATAAATAATTACAGTGCAGCATAATTAGAACAGTGATAAAATCAATGGTAGCATACTTTTGAGTAATTGAGTCATATTTTATTGTGGAAAAATGTATCATTCTAAATTTTTGGCACAAAGCTAAGTTAAAAATAATTAGGTACACAATTTATTTTTCTGTTACACACACACACACACACACACACACACACACACACCCCTTTGATTTATTCACTTCTTGGTCATGTGACCTTGAACAAAGGTCTCCATTTCCTCACTTCTGAAATGGGAATGGTAGTATTTCCATTTTAGTACTGTAGTAATAGCATTATATGCGGTGATATACTGTTAAATTATTTTTATAAATACCTGTTCAATCAACAATTGGTATTTTTGTACCCGTTAATCAAACATACAGTTAGATGGAAGGAATAAGACCTAGTGTTGACAGCTCAGTAAGGTGACCGCAGCTAACAATTTTTTTCTGTTTCAAAATAGCTAGAAGAGAAAAATTCAAATGTTCCCAACATAAAGAAAGAAAAGACAAGCGTTTGAGGTGACGGTTCTCCCAATTACCCTGATTTGATCACTACGCATTGTATCCATGTAGTGAAATATCAGATGTACCTCCAAATATCTATGGCTATTATGTATCATTTTTTAAAGACAATATGTGTGAAAACTCAATTTGAATATAGTATTAATGGCAATAAAAATCCAGCTAGTGATGACTTCCAGTGTAGACAAGATGGAATAGAAATATTTCTCCCCTCTTTCCTGCTAAACACAGCTATATACCCTGGAAATAATGCAAGAGACAACCAAAGGAAAACTCTAACAGGTGGTAAGAAGAAGGGGCAATAGTTTGAGACCCCAGGAAGAGAGGAACAGCACATCAGCAGTGTGTCTTATATCTGCCTCACACAAAAGGCTGCCAAGACCTGGCATTTTCTGTGCCCTGACCCAGCAATGGAAGATAGCCCAGGCAGGATCCTCCATCCCTGCCCCCAATCCCGCACATCCAATCTAACAATTGCCCCTCTGACAATGTCAGGTGAGTCCAATACCACCAGCAAAGGGAGATTGATTGGGAGCCCTGCCAATACGCAGCAGCCAGGGAAGCATTTTCTTTCTCCAGGGGCCTGAGATCCCCTGTCCAGCTGAGAGATGAGGTGGGCAAGTGAAACACAAAACAGGGTCCAAGTACAGCAAGTAGCCCAGGTGGGGAAGTCTTTTTGTCCTCAGGGGCACATGACTCTCCTTCTCTACCTAGAAACCTGAGGCAGTGGGAAGGAGAGGAGAGGGGTGGGAAGAGTGCACTTCTAGGGAGATCTTACCATCCTAAAGCACCCTTCCTACAGAGAGACACCTGGCTGCATGGCCTGTGGAAACCTCTTCCACCCCTTCAAGCAGCACAAGCAGGGAGCAGCAGGAGCTCCAGAGGCATCAGATAAACCAACCACATTAAAGCAACACCTCACAGACTCAGAAAATTCAATTGTCATTGCAACTACAGCCCATAAAAGTAGATCAAAACCCTCATGGTAACCTAAACAATGTGACTGCCTGATAAAATAAAAGATCTAAATAGCACCCAGATGATAGATATGTTAATTAGCTTGATTTTAGTAATTATTTTTCAATGCGCATATGTATCAAAGTATCACATTGTGCACTGTAAATATACACAATTGTTATTTGCCCATTATATATCAATGAAGAAAAATAAGTAAATAAATAGCACCCAGAGGCTCCTAACATAGTAGGCAAAATATCTAGGATATAAGAAAAAAAATAACCCAACATTTCAACAGGACCCAAGAAAATCACTGCTTGAATGAAAAACAACACTCAAGTGATAACGACAGCGAGATGGATCAGATGTTGAAATTATCTGACAAGTATTTTGAAAGCAGTTGGAGAGAAATGGCACATACAGGGGAACACCAATTAGAATGAAAGCAGATTTCTCAACTAAGAACATGAAGGCCAGAAGTAACTGGTGCAATCTTTTTTAAGTGCTGAAAGAAAAGATACAGATTTATCTGGTGAAACTATCCTTCAGGAATGAAGAAGAACTAAAAACATTCTCAGATGAAGGAAAACTAGAGGAACTTGTTGCAATCCTTCCTGCCCTTAAAGGTTGGTAGAAGGAAGTTCTTGAAAAGAGAAGGGGGTGGGGAGAAAATGATAAAAGAAAGAATCTTAGAACAACTCGAATAAAGAAGGAACAACAAAAAAAAGCAAAAATAGGGGCTATACCGTCGACTATTCTTTTCCTCTTGACTTAAAAACATCACATTTGAGTATAGCGATAAAAATAATATCACTTGATTAAAAAGAGGTATTTAAAAGAGGTGAAGGTATCTAAATAGATGTAAAATTTCCACTCCTACTCAAAGTGGTAAAATATTGATAATGGTAGGCTGCTCTAAGTTAAATTCATATATTGCAATATGCAGAGAAACTGCTTCTGAGCAACGCAAAGAGCCACACAGGAAATACTATGCACAGACCAAGGGTAATCCATGGGAAGGCAAGAAAAGAGAAATGGGAAACAAAGAAAACACACAAAAATAGAAAACTTAAGCACTAACAATAATTACCATTAATATAAATGCTCTAAATATACTAATCAAAAGAGTAGGGATTTCACTGCCTAGTATAACTGTATTGCCTGGGGGTTAAGGCTATCAGCTCTTAAATTTGGAGATCTATACTACAAATGTGGCTTTGCTAGTTACTAGTTGAGAAAGCTTGAATAAGTTATTTGTATAAATCTCAGTTTATTCATATATAACACAGAAATAGTGGCATCTAACTAATATACAGTGAGCACTTAGTAAATGATAGCTACACTTAGGAGTAAAGCCTAGTAATGTGAGTTTATTTTACTCTTAAAATGCTTACAATGACAGTACATTGTGGATAATGAGACTAGTAGACATAAAAGAAAGAGTCATGGCAGACTTTGAGCGGAGTGAGAGGCTGTGTTGAGGGCCACCTTCTTGACAAGAGTTGATCATATCATGTGGCGCTCCGTGAGGGAAACAGAACTCACTCTTAAGTGTTTCACACATGAAGAGACTTGATTTTCCAAGAGACATAGACTTGTGTTTTCCTCTTTCCCAAGAGTAGACAAGTGAGTGGGCCAGAAATAGCAGACAACAGAAATTTATCCTCTCACAGTTCTGGAAGCTGGAAGTCTGAAACCAAGGTGCTGGCAGGACATGCTTCCTCTGATAGCTCTAGGGAAGAGATTTCCCTGGCGTCATCCCGGCTGCTGGTGGTCATCAGCAATCTTTGGAATTCCTTGGTCTCCAGATGTATCATTCTAATCTCTGACTCTGTCATAACATGGCTTTCTTCCCTGCGTGTCTAAATGTCTCTCTCTGAATAAGGACTCCAGTTATTAGATTTAGGGCCTGGCCAATTTAGCATGATTACGCTTTACTAAATTGATTACATGAGGAAAGATCTTATATCCAATTAAGATCACATTCACAGGTACCAGGAATTAGGACTCTAACACATTTCTTTTGACTGTACAACTCAACACAAGCCAAGCGAAATAAATACCAAAATGATTTTTATCAAATTTAGTTTTAAGTAAAATTTTTCTTTTATTAAAATATAACTTTACAGACAAAAAAGTACCAAAATTGTCACTGTATAGTTTATTAAATTTAGTTAGCAAATAAATCATACATTCATATGGATTTAAAAAATAGAAGAAGGACATTAATAGAACTTGAGTGGTCTCCGCTGTGGCACTTTCTTCCCAGGCAGAAGTTAGCCACTATCTTGACTTCAGTTAGCATGGGGTAGTTTTGCCTGTTTTGCATTTTCTATAATGAAAAAATACAATGTTTATTCCTGCTTTTGAGCACTTTCATTGAATTTTATGTTTATGAGATCATCTTCCTTTTTGCACGTAGCAAACCCTGCATGAATGACAAACAAAACGCTTCAGAACGGACCCAGGAGGGTAGATACCACAGAAACCTATCACTCAAAAAACTGAGTCTAAGAACAAATTACTAGAGCTTTGATCTTAAAATGAAAAAGGCTAATTTAGGAAACTGCAATCACCATCAGTACTACCTCAGCGCCTCTTGGACACCCAGGGAGAAAGGAGACTGATGCTGAAACACTGCAACACTGCTCCAGAAACCCCTCACAAAGAACACACGCGAGAGCATCTAAGTAGCAGAACCGGGGCTACATCAAGAAGCACAGCTGCCAAGGGGGCTGGGAAGTGCAGTTTTTAACATCCCACTCTCTGAAGCAGCAGAAAGGGCCCGGGAAGGAGGGCAGGGTGGAGCAGGCACCAGCAGTCCACAGCAAGGAACACAGGACGCGCAGAGAGGAGGAGGGGATTGCGCCGGGTTCTGAAAGCTGAGGAGGTATTATCTGGGAGGACAATGAATGAAGGACATTTTAGGCAAAGAAAGGAGAAATACCTGGAAGGTTCTGGAGTAAACTACTGGAGTCAAGGTTGAGATCACGAGAATTATCAAAATGACGCTGCAATTGAGAAAGCCATATGGTCTGTTTTCATTTTAATATTGTTTTATTTAAGGAGCTTTATGGTATTAAAGTAATATTTTCATGTGGCAAAAATCCAAACTGCGAAAACACAAGCAATGAGAGCACAGCCTTCCTCCTGTGTAGCCCAGTGCCCCAGTCCCACTTCCAGAGCCAACTCCGGTGGTCAGTTAAGCTTTTATTCTCTCAGAGACAGTGCAAGCATTTAACAAATTAGAAATATTTAAATATGTCCACATCTATATCTATGTATCCCCATCGCACACAATAAGAGAGTACAATAATTCTACTCTGCATCTGGGTTTTATCCTAGAGGTACTTGCTAATTAGCAAATATAAAATACCTCATTTTAAAAAACAGCTGCTGAGTATTTCATCTAAACAATGCATCTCAGTATGTTTTATCAACATTCTTCCTGTGTCTACGCCTCTCGTTGAGACATATACATTATAGATACAGATATATTCATACGTAAAGCTGCACATGCACACACAGATTGCCTGAAGGGTACCCTTTAAAAAGTAGAAATTTTACTGGGTTAAAGGTGTTTGTTTTTAATTTTGATTTATATTGCCAAATTCTCTCTCAAAGAGATTGCTG
>CAUYRT010036734.1:0-34410 GCA_963574885.1 Lepilemur ruficaudatus
GCTTGATGCTTCCACTGTACCCTCCGGCCACTCTGAAGAAAGGCTTGGGGTTTCTGGCTCTTGCTCTGGATGCTGCAGGGTTTGGGAAATGTGGGCACATGATGGACGGGTGAGGGGGAAGAGTGGACCAGAGCCAGGCTCTTTTTGTACTTACAGGTCCATGCTGCACACCCTGGGATCCCTGTCAGACCACAGGGAAGCCGCTCAGGGCTTCAGAGATCATAAGGCATCTTTTTGGGCTCTGACCACACTGCTGTACTCTCTGCTCTGCCACCAAAAACAGGTCTTCATCTCCCGGAACCAGAGACAATATGAAGAACTAAGGAACAGAAAATTTAATTTGAGAACTAACATAATCCTGACAGTGGGAGCCCAGTTTTGAGGTCAGTGTTTATGAGACACGAGAGGCCTAGGTCATATCTGAAAAATCCAGGCCTGAGGGAGTGGTACTGGCCAGGGGGCTGTGACCTGTAACCATAACGTCCCCTGTTCCTCTGTCCCTGAGTTCTTTACTCTCCTGTCTCATGGGAGGAGGTATGGGGTGGATCAAGAATGAGGTTTTGGAATTAGATTCTAATCCTGGCTCTCCACTTAACCTGTTGTATTATGTATGGCTTTTTGGCTGCAAGTGTTACAAACAGCAGAGAGCCTGCTTGACCTGGCTGCGGACAAAAGGGAGATTACCTCTCCCTGGAGAATGGAGCCCCAGTGAAAACTGAGGGCCTGAGTGCTGCCAGGCCCTTCTCCTTGTCTTCTCTCCCAGGACCTGGATCTTATCTGATTCTCCTGTAGCTCTAATTTTTCCAGGGGCCATCAATTCCCTGGCTCTAGAACCTTACAGCTCACACATTGGACATTAGAAAGGGACTAGCTATGTCCCTTAGTATTTGTTCAAATATCCCAGGAAGAGAGTGATTGGTTCAATATAGGTCACCTGCTCACCCAGGCCAATTAACTGTTGGCAGGATTGTCAATGGCACTGGTATCACACAGTTGGGTGGAGGAAGGAACAATTCCCCAAAAGAATAATTGAGTTCCTACTAAAAGGGAGTGGGTCAGAGGAAAAATAGATATCCATATCACTTGCTATACACCTTAATACATTCTATGAAACCTCAGTTTGCTCATCCATGAAATGGGATTAACAGCGGGTTACTTTCCAGGTCTATCGTAAGGTTTAGATGCAATAACGTTTGTGTTTTAGGCATCTGTTGCATATGTAATACATTTTTATTATTTGTACATTAAGCTATTATCTTTCATACATTTTATTGTTTTTCTCCCATGTCTAATCTATGCTCATTATTGAAAATATGGGAAATTGAAACAAAATAGTAAAACAAGCCACTCATGTTTGCTCTATGTAATATTCTACACATGATTACATAAATTACCTTACCCTGTTCTTTTTGCTTTGTATAATTCCCGGGAATATTTTTACATGTGTTTACAGAAGAGGGTAGAGCTTGAACTTGGTCAGTGACCACCGGTGGGATCAAGCGTGTCTACTGAGAGAAGGGGACAAAGTTCAGATGCCTATTTGCATGTGTTACCTTGAGATAAAAAGGAGCCTTCATTGAGAAGGAAAATAGTCAGAGTGCGGATGGAAGAAGCACCGTCAAGGTCCTGAGGTGGCTATGTGGAGCTATGCCTGAGTTTGAGCGAGGAAAGAGGTTCCAGTTAAATTGTAAGGGGAGTTCTCATGAGGGAACTTCATGAATGGGAAGACACCCCACTTCTTAGAGAAATATAACCAGGCATGGATGAGTTAGACACTGGAGTCCTTGCTCTTGTCTGGTCCCCAGGGGGACTGTGGTTTCAGAAGCATAAAAGACAGCTGTCTGAGGCTGGAAATGGGGGAGGGACTGGTGAGCCCTAGCTGCAGGACTTATGGGGGTGGTGGATGTCAGCAAGGGGGTCAGGGAGGGAAAAACAAAAGAAAGATTGCCAGAGGCAGACTTCTTAGTGAACATAGAAGAATGTCTCTTCTATGAGACATTCTCCTAGGACATACAGAAATAACTGGGTGAGATGTCATGAACATGTGGGGACAAAAGCTAATGGCTTTTGACTATTACTATTATGTACTCTAGTGGGGCATGGAGAACTCACATTTTGTTTTTAACTATGAATAGGCATCAGTTTTATGCTTGCATACTATACGATCAGAGATACACTGGAATTCCCTGTATCATGTCCCCTATTTTTTACTGCTTGGATGGCTTCCAGTTGTTTATTATCGTAAATTCTGCAGTAATGAACAGTGACCTACTAAGCTTTTTGTTGGGCTTGTGTTAATTTTAACTGTAGTATCAATGAGAGAAAATAGGCTTTTCTCCCTTCAAAAAGAAAAGAATGAGATCATTAAACACTGATGAATCATTATGAAAATTACTAAATGAAGTAATTAAAGTAGATCAAAATATGTTACTTCTTTAAATTTTCTATTTTGGCTTCATGATGCATTCAAAAGTAATAAATGTTGCAGTGTATATACATATGCATATATAATTATATACTTATACATAACATGTATACATACACATTGCATATATTCAATAAACAATTACAAGCGGCAATGTTAGAAGAGTAATTCTTGGATCTTGGGCTATTCTTGTACTTTTGTATTACTTACACTGGAGAAGAGCAGATCTTCTGTTGGTGTGAGTCATGACCAATCACCACGATTGATTTTGTGGCAGTGGTTGCCTTTTCTGCCAGATCAAATTCTGATTCTTTAAACCAAGCTTGCTATCCTTGAGTCAAGATCTCGGTGGCCCACAGAACGTCATAGGGCCCGCTTTGAGAGAAGTGGTCTAAAAATGATGTGCTTGGAACCTGTGGTTTTTGCAAAACCCCTTTAGCCGTTGCCTTGGGGACTGGGCTGGGTTGTGGAGTGTCCTCAGAGCATCTCAATCTTATTTCCACCAGAACAAATGGTTTCCCATTAGCTTAATTGTTTTTCTGTCCCGTAAGAGGTTTCCTTGAAAGCTAGGACTCCCTGAAATAAAAGTTTATGCAGCATCTCATGCTAAACAACCAACATGAATCCCTAACGGTCCCAGCTGGTTCCTGCTGCCGTCCCTGCATTTTATCAAGAATAACTTATTTTCCCTTCTTTCCCACCGTTTATCAGATAACATTTCCCCCCGCCTCTCGCCTCTT
Organism: Lepilemur ruficaudatus; assembly: GCA_963574885.1. NCBI lineage: Eukaryota > Metazoa > Chordata > Mammalia > Primates > Lepilemuridae > Lepilemur > Lepilemur ruficaudatus. The sequence goes on from CAUYRT010036734.1 coordinate 3,166, forward strand.
ACCCATACACATGTACTCAGAAGTTTTTAAAATTTATCTGTTTTTATTTTCGTATATATTATATATAATCATGTATGTGTATATAATCATGCGTGTGTGTGTGTCCTCAGTCATTAAATATAACGAGTCACATCTATAAAAAGTGACTTACGTGGATTTTAATTATTAAAGATGAAATCCATGTTGAGAAGTTATATATATCCTTGGATATATAATATACCCCCACCTGGTGGAATGGATCTGATGGTAGTGAACAATCTCTCATCATCAGTGAACAAACACTGTGCTTTCAATTTCTTTGCCGTTAAAAATTTAACTGGTACCTTTACTCAATTGGAGTAGAAGCCCAGAAGTGTGATTGCTGCAGCAAAGAACACAATTTTTTTTTCTTATATTGAGAAAGCTATTGCCATTTTATTCTTCAAAAACCTACAGCAATGAACATCCCCACCGATGGATGATATGGAATGTTAACTGTTTTTTTCTTTCTTTCCTGCCAGCAGTAGGTGTAATTGCTCTCTCTACTTTTGCCAAGTTATGGATCTAAAGTGTTATATTGTGGGTTAATTTACATTCTTCTCACTAGTCACTGGATTCAGTAATTTTTCTTAATTGTATTAGTTACAGTGGTTTTTGTTATTTTGTGATTTGCTTATTCATATTCAATGCTCATTTTTATATTAGGTCTTTTAGTTATCCACTGGAAAAGAGTCTTTATATTCCATAATAATCTTATCAGTTATATATATTACAGATATTTTATTTTAAAATAATACTTTTACATTTTTCTATTGACGTAATTCCTAGTATTTTCTTTTTAATTGTAGGATTTATTAAATTTACAGCATTTGGGTTTCCTGTTCTAGTTAAAAGAGCTTTCCTATCCTACTAATGGTTATATTGAAATTTGCTAAGACTTTCATTATTTGACATTTTTATAGTTAAAACTTTAATCCACTGCTATTTTTGTTTATCATTTGAGGAAGAGACCCAGGTCTACTTTCACTTGGATGGATAGATGGTTTGGCCAGAACCTTTTATTAAATAAACCGACTTTCTCTCTCTCTGATATAAAAATCATCTTTATCATCCACAAATTTTTGTTTAATGAGATCTCCTCTTGGACTCTGTTTTATTTATGTATTTATTTATTTCTATGCAAATACACTATTTGGGTTGAAGTGGTTTTGTTTGTTTAGGGCATATGAAACTATACCCCTTCACCAGTTTTCTTTTGATAACATTCATCAAGCTCAGGCATTATTCTTCCAAATAAACTTTGAGATTATTTTATGAAATTCTGACCAAAAGTCTTAAAATTAATATTTCACTTAATGTGTATGTATATCTACTTTGAGAGGCTAATGCTTTTTAGGACATTCCATATTCCCAACTAGGAGCACAGTTTCTCTTTCCATTAATTCAGATCAAATATTATGGCCTCTGTAAGATTTTATAGTTTCTTTATATATGTCTCATACAGTCTGGTGATTTTATTCCTAAAGTATTTTACAGCTTTTGTCACCATTTCTTCATTTCCATTTCTAGCCTGTTATATTTTTAATTGATAAAAAATTTATTTTTTAGCCAGCCAACTCATCAAATCAAAACTTACTAATTTTAGAAAGTATGTGTGCCTTAAATAGTCTCTTGAGCTTTATAGGTATGTAAAAATGTCATCAGAAATACATAATTTTATCTCATTTACTTATTCATTCATTCACTCATTCATCTTTATCAATTGGGTTCATACCACATGCCAAACACTTTTCTAGGTGCTTGGACTCTATCAGTGAATGCATTGCCCAAGATTTCTGCTTTAGTGGAGCTTATATTCTAGCAGGTTTAACTACAAGCAGAAAGGAAAAAGAGCTATAATTGAGCAAAGTTATTGAGATAAGAGTATGCCTGGTTTGCTCCAGGAAGAGTAAGGAGGCCAGAGCAGCCAGAGTGGAGTAGGGGAAAAGGGAGAATAGTAGGAGGGAGAGAGATAGAGATAGAGAGAGAGACAGAGATAGAGATAGAGACAGACAGAGATGGGGGAAGATACTAAAAGCAGAGAGAAATATTGAGAAAGAGGGAAATGGAAACATTGCAGCTTTTCCTCGTTTTGTTTTTCTGCTCATAAACTTAACAAAAAGCTTTAATTACAGTATGAGAGTAGCTGAATAGAACTTGGGTTCAAACAGGTAATGTTTGTGAGTTCCAAGGGGCCATAATTAATATATTTTATTATTCATTTATTTATATATTACATACATTAATAGCTTTTATACAGAGATAAAAATATAAGGTCTGTTCCTTCTTTCACCTCACTCCCTTCACCTCTCAGGCTGACTTTATTCTGCATCTTTACACATGTCTGCCAACTCTGGGACATTCGAGGAACACGGAAGTACCTGATACGCACACTCCATCACCCGCATGATACGCACACTCCAGTGTGCGTATCATGAGGTCTGACAGCAGAAGCCTCCAGCAGGGTTCAGTCAGGAGAAGTGTTCCAACGAGCTGACTGTAAAGGTGGAGGAGTAGGCAGGCGATTGTTTTCTCTTGGATGCTTATTTGCCCATTGCAGTGTTTTAAGCAAATAAATGATATATTCCAACTTACGTTTTGTGAGAATCACTCTGGCTGCTCTGTTTGGGGGAAGAAAAAAAAAAACTGCAGGGAAGGAAGGCTCCAGAAAGGGCTGTGGGGAGGCTCTTTTAGGAATCTGAGACGGAGGGATGGCAGCCCTGAGCAGAGGTATGAGAAAGAAGCGACTGGAATCTGGATGTAATCTGACGGTGGAGCCAACAGGAATTCTTGTTGGACTGGATGCTGGGTCTGAGAAAAAGATGGGGGTCAGGAGTGACATTAAGGTTTGGGCTTGAGAATCCAGGAGGATGGAGTTTTCCCCAGGTGAGCATTTGAGCGTATTCCCATAGCTCAAATGCTCATGCAAACATTAACAAGTATCAGAGTTTGATCTTACAGCTGTGATATTTAGATGGTGATAGACTATGTGCTTCAAGGTCAAGCTGATACAGCTTACATAGGAATCAGGGACAAATGTTCTATGCCAAGTCTTGTCTATCTATGATGAGAATTCACATTTTTCTACATCTGCAGCAACCCTTTATACATGTAAGATTTTAATTAAAAAATCCTTAGGGGAAAAAACCAAAACCAGAAGAACTCAGGAGGCACCATGACATGGTAGAAGGGTATGATTTTTGGAGCGAAAGAGACCTGGATTCAAATCCTAGTTCTGTCACTTACAAGACATATGGATTTGAATAACTGCTCAACTGTGAGATGAGCAGTTTCACCAGGGGTGTGGGGATGGAAATACACATTCAAAGGTTCTTGGCACATAGATGATGTTTAAAATCATGGAATGAATGAGATCACCAAGAAGGGAATGTAGACAGAACAAAGGATCACAGATGTGGCTCCAAGGCACTACAGTATGAAAACGCAGGAGGAAGAGGAGCCAGCAAAGGAGTCTGAGAAGGATGCTTCAGGTAACAGGAGGGAGCCCAGGAAGCCAAGTAAGTGTGTCCATAAAGCAGGGATGGCCAACGGTCTCAAATGCTGCTGATCGTGCCACAGGTCAGTGTCCCTGGGAAATGGGCACTGGCACAGAGCTTTCCAGAAAGATGGATTGTGAGGTTTGTTTTCAGGAACACCTAAAAAGATGCAGGAATGCAGAACTGCACAGAGAGAAGTTGGGCAGTGAGTGATAGAGTCAATAACAGAGGCTTTGGCTGCACTGAAAAGGAGCTCTGGAGCTGCGGTGGCCATTCAGTGATGTCCTGGATTGGGGTAAAGATGCCAGACTTGGTAACCTCCCATGGACCAGTCACTGGATGTGGGCTGTACCCAGGAAGAGAACAAAACCTTGGGTGAAGTCCTTTGGGATAGTCCTGGAGTCTCAGCTGTGAGCTGTCAGCTGCTCCCCCAGCTCCTGGCAGCTGTGGGAATGAGTCCCTTGTCCCTGCAGGGGGAATCTGGGTGGTGCACCACTGCACCCACACATGGTAAAGATGAAATTGCTACAGGCTTCAACAGCATGGAGGCTATTTGTGAACCTCATATGAGCACTTTGGGGGTGGAGTGGTAAGGAAAAAAGCCAGCTTGGAGTAGGGTAAGGATGAATGGATGGAAAGAGACTGAAGAAAAAGCAAGTGCGTAACAGTCACTTTAACGTGTTTGATGCAAAGAATGGCAGAGATAAGCTATGGTGGCTGGGGTGGGGCACATGGGTCAGAGGAACTGGCAGTATGCTTGTATGCCGCTGGTCCTGATGCTGCAGGAAGCAGAAAAAGTAATAGTGCAAGAGGGAAGTTTAGAACTGCAGGAGCAACGTCTTGGAGCATTCTTTTATAGGGTTTTAAATTATTATGTCATTTGTATCACATTGCATTTACAAGAACCCATAGACATGTTGAATGTTGGAGTTAATGGACCTTCCATATTGTGCTTGATTTTAAGAACAATGGCTTCAGAGTTTCACCGTTTAAAACATCACATTAAACAGAGCAATGCTTAAGAGCAGATTTACATAAATAGTGAATCATGACCTACTGTTGATTAGCATTCTTCTTCAGTATAGTCATAACAGCTATGAATTTTATCAAATTCCTTTCTAGCACCTGTTCATATGATTTTCCCCTCCACCCCCGCTACCCCCAACAGACACCTATCTTTGTAGTGGAGTGGTTAAGAACAAGGACAGAGGAGCCAGACTTCCTGGGGGAGGTTTTCAGCCCTATCATTTACTGTCTGTGTGATCATGGGAGTTTAACCTATCTCCTTTATGCCTTGGGTTTCTTATCTTCAAAATACACTGTAATTATGGTTACAGTGACCGAAACACAATTGCAGTGAGAGGGCAGCTGTGTTAATACATGTCAATCACCTAGCAGAGTCTCTGGTGCAGAGTCAGTGCGAATATACATTTGGTACCAACATTTTTGTTATTATTATATTAGTGAATTTCCTGATAGAGCATTTTTGGGACTAACTTTACCAAATCATAGTATTATCTTATTTGGTAACAGTGCAAATTTTGCATCCCAATTCATAAATGAGATTGACATACAGTTTTTGTAGTTATTGTCCTTGTATCTTTTTCAGGACTTTGCACGTCTTAGTTTTAAGGTTACACTGGTTGAAGGGTTGCATTGTCAGCTTTTCATTTTTCTTCTGTCATCAGAGGTTTCTACATAGCATTGGAAATATGTGTTCTTTACAGTTTATGTATAAATCAGTTGCAAAGCCATCTAGTCCTGATGTCTTTTATTAAGAGTAAATTTTTATTTATGTTTTCAATCCATTGGCCTGCTCAGATTTTCTATTTCTGAGTAGTTTTGGTAGTTTGTATTTTGGTTACGAGATAGCCATTTTTTCCTAGGTTTTTTTTTTTTTTTTACATGTTTGTTTATTTATTTGAAATAGATTTACACATATTCATTTATAATTCCTAAACGTCTTTTTCATATATGTATTTAAGCTCCCATTTCATTTTGAACCATGAATATATTACTTTTTATTCTTCTCCTTATTCAGTGTCATAAAGCGTCTATGTATGTTATTGATTTTTTCCAAAGAACTAGATTTTACATACTTATTCTAAAATGCATATCTTTTTTCTTATGTATTTCATTAATTTCAGTTGTCACTTGAATAATTCTTTGTTTATTCAGAATTTTTGGTTTGTTCTTATTTTATATGAAAAGAACTAATTTCCTTTGTAGTTTATCTTCCTTATTACAAAACAATGCCATCATAGGTTCTAAATTTTTTCTTGAACATTGATTTTATTGTGGGCCATGGGTTTTTATATAAAGTTTTCTCCTTTTCGTTGCTTTTTAGAGAGTCTGTAATTTCAGTTGCACTTGCCACTTTGTGTTCTTTCCTTCCAAGCAGTCGATAATTTTGGTCCTTTTAATAATTTATTATTTATAGTCATTATGATTTTTATTATAATACATAGTTCACTATCTCCTTTTTACCCTTGAAAATCATTACCCAGTCTACATGGAAGCTGAAATGTCTTCTCTTTTTCCCTGAGATCCCAAATGCACATTTTTCATAAATGGATGGTAGCCGTATGTAAAATGTGTATCAATTTGAAGAATAAGGAGTAATACATATACACATAATTTATAAATATGTATACAACATATAAATTGCATAATTCTGTTCTACAGAATCCTAATACTGCTACTTCAGCTTTTGTGTTGAATGGTATATCTTTACCCAACCTTTTTATTTTCTACTTTCCTTATTACTTTGTATTAAATTCATTTTTTTGGTCAACAAAATGGAGGTGGGTTTTGTTTTTAAAACAAGTTTGGCAACTTTTGTTCATTGACATATAGTGTAAGAATAACTATTTATGATGTATTTCTTTCACTTTCTTTGTATTTATTTATTGCACTTTGTTATTTACAGTTTTTTCTTCTATTTATTTTCTCTGATCTGGTGTAGTTACTATACAAACCTATTTATTCTCTTTGTTCATTTAGAATTTATGCTGTGCCACTGGCAATTACCTCCCCTTTCCTGAAGCTCAAAATTACTCTTCTTCTACTATTATATTAAAATAAGACACCAGTGATCACTCCTAGCCAAGGTTCTTTAAGCCTCCTCCCCATTAATTTCTTCTTACTCCAATGGAACAAGAATTTAGAGATGATTCTACTTCTCCCTCTGGTCTATCTCACATTATCAGGGTTTTACTCACAGAAGGAATTTTGTTCTTCCAGTTTTAAACATTTTTCCTTGTAGCGTGTGACATCTATTTCAGGATTCCTCTCTGGTGTGTCTGCCATGCATTCCAAGACTTCTGCTAACTGTGTCTCTATCTCTACTTCCGTTTTGATTTACTTCTCCTTCTCGTCTTTCCCTCTGTCTTCTCACCTCTGAGGTCTCTCGGTAGATTCATTTGTGGTTTGATTCCTGACTTCAGCATTTTCTTTGGGTGAGTTGTGTGGGTGATGTTCTCTGCATCCTTGTATGTCTGCAGATTATCTTTCTTTCACACCAACAAATAAATATTACTGTGGTTTGACATAGAATTATTGGGTCAAAATCCACTCTCTTAGCAGTCTCACAATGGTATTCCACTATCTCCATCTTACCCTTGAAAAGTATTGCCCTTTCTGCATGGAAGCCAAAACATTTTCTCTTTATCCCTGAGGTACCAAAGTGAAGAATGCTGCCAGACTTTGGCTTGATGTGTGTGTCTTTTCTAATATCAGTCTTGTCTCCAACTTTGTGAGGTTTCCAGGCTTCAGACTCAAGCCTTTCTTTAACTCAGTACGTTGTGTATGTGTTAATTGTTTCTCATTATTCTTTCTCCGTCTACTGTCCTTTTGTTCACCTGTAAGCACTAGTATGCAAATTAATCACACCTCCACCTGTTCTCCTCATATCTTCTGCCTCATGGCCCCATTTCATCTCTTAACCTTTTCTCTTGTTTTAAGCTTTCTCTTTTACTTGGTCTTCCAGGGTCTAATACCTTCTTCTTCAACTACAGAAGTTTTTAGGTTTAAAAGTGTTATTATATACAGTTGATCCTCATTATTCATGAATTCTGTGCTTGCAAATTTGCTTACTTGCTAAGATTTATTTGTAACTTTAAAATCAATCTCATGGAGCTTTCACTGTCATTCACAGACACGTGCAGAGTGGTAAAAAATTTGGGTCACCCAATGCACACATTCCCAGATGAGGTCAAACGATGTGGAGCTCTGCCTTCTTGTTTCAGCTCTCATACTGTAAACAAATGTCCTTTTCGTGGTTGATTAGTGCCACATTTTTCACATTTTGGGGCTTTTTTTCCTGGTGATTTTGCTGTTTAAAATGGGCCGCCAAGAATAGTGCTGAAGTGCTGTCTGGTGCCCGTAAGTGTGAGGAGGCAGCGATGTGCCTTATGAAGAAAATACACGTATTAGATTAGCTTTGTTCAGGCCTGAGATACACTGCTGTTCAGGAATGTTAATGGATCCACAGTATATACTAAATATGGTGTTTTTAAACAGAAACACACATAGAATAAGGTTATGTATTGATGAGGTTGATAAGAATGTTGTGACCAGAGGCTCACAGAAAACTAACCCGGTATGTCCTGTAGGAGCAAAGGTTCATTATTCATTGTTCACAGTGACATTATAAAACAACTACCCTAATAATGAGAATGGACGGTCTCTGGTTCTATGAAGTCTTTTCTCATTCTGCAATACAATCTTAAGTGTTATTATTGTGTTTGCTTGCTTAAGTTGCCTGTCTTCTCCAGCATATTTTTTCTGGTAGATAGACTTTCATAAGCATCTGCCCGTGTTTCCTTTTTCTAGCTATTAGTTCCCTCTTGAGCAGACTGCAATTTTCCATTATCCATTCAATGGGGCTCAGGTTCAGCTACCAGTGTCTTAGCTTTCATCTTTAAGATGAGAAAAGTCTCTGCCCTACAGACTTATAATTTACTAGATTCAGCTAAACAAAGTGACTCAGTGTACATTCTGCAAAGCTACTCTAAGACCAGGGAGGTCAATAGATCTTTCCAGAAACATGCTTTCCAGCCCCAAACCTTTTGGAGGTCCAAGATCTCTGCAGGTCACACCATCTCTAGTTCTGCCTTGTTCTACCACTCAACAAGGACTCTCTTTATTGGTTTCCAGGCTCTCATCTAACCCTGGGGAGCAGAAATCCTTCAGCAGAATTTTCCATTGAGATGTCTGTGTGTCCCAAGGTGTCTCCTGACATCGAGTTTGTAGAGGTGGTTGGCAGTTGTGAAGAGGATGCAGATATGTAGCTGCTGTCTTTCTAGAATTGGATTCTGAAGTGTATTATTCATTGGTGAATGCCACCATAGTCAGTGAACAACGTCTTTCTCCACAAATAAATTATGTGGAAGTGTGGAGCTAAATGCCAACACATCAACCCCAGATGTTGTCACAGGAGACTTGCCTCACTCAATGGCTCTTTTTTTTAACAGTGATCCTCCTAATGTTGTGGGCAGATTGGTTTATCTCTTTTTTATTTATAGGAAAAGTTGCTTGCATCACATGGAAGCAGCTAAACTCTGTAATTATGAGCATCGAAGGGGAGGAATTTCCATAAATGCCATATGTTTTATCAACTCTGCTTCAGAAGAGGCTCACCCATGAGTTTTTGATATTGCACTGATGATGACACTTCTGTTATTATACAGTCTATTATTTTCAAAATGAAGAAAATGAAGATACATTTACTGGTCCGCTAACTCCTGTTAGCTCACCAAAAATCAATAGACTTTCTGAGGCTATACAGACCTACCATTCAGAGTAATCTGTTTCAAGCAGTGCCCACCAACAGTTGTTATATCCATTTGAGTATATCAGTTTTAACTAATGTCAGTGTGTGCATATTTTACCACCTGTTTCTTAGTATATTTTTGTAATATTTATTTTTATTTATAAAGGATTTTTAAAATTTTTTACTTAACCAGGGTGCTTATCACTCATTAATTTTGTAAATTTTTCTCCAATTAACTGTATTTGGCCCTTATTTCAGTATCAAGCATCTTTTAACACTTGTAGACCGAATTTGAATCTTTCAGAAGCATCATTTCAGGCTAAATCTGATTCCTGTTAAATATTCATGACTTCTGTTGAAGTGTACTCTGTTTGGTATTTGATACTGTGACAAGAACACTAGATTTAAAGGCAAAAGGTTTATGTTTAAATCTCTCTCCGGCTGGGAAGTTTGTTTATTCTATCTGTGTAACTCTGATTATGTTCTTTAACCCCTATGAACTTTGATCTTCTCACCTTAAAACGGAGATGAGAATACCAACCGTACAGAATTTTCATACTAAGTTAGGTGCAAGAAAATTTCTGCTCATGATGAAATGTTAGTTGAATTTGAAACCATGAGAAAAGGTCTTTTATGTCTAATGAGTCATACAAACACAACTTTCAAGGAGAATGTTTTACCTACTTAGGAGAAACAAATACTTTGAACCATTCAAAGAAGCCAAAATGCTAATTCACATCACTGTTTCTATTTGTTGAATTGTATTTGGCTTATCTCTATTTCAGAAAGATTTCTTAATCCATTTTTCTATTTCCCATAAGTGTATTTACTCTAAATTATATAACTTTAAAAAAAATAATTCTAGAATTCAGAATTTTTGCTAAATTAGATCTCCTTTTGGCTCACATTGCATTATTATTTTTTTAAAATCTCCTTAAAGCAACAGAAAACAGAAAGTACTTGAGAATCAGAAGACCAGGGAAAGTACTGGCAGTCATATATAACAATGAGCAAATGAAAAAAAAAAAAAAAGTATGTATCTTTCAAATAGATACAACTTGCAAATGTCCAAATCAAAAAAAAACGGTTATTATAAAACAGCAATGGTCTAGTTGGAGACAAATGGTGTACCCAAAGCAGCTACTGAAGAGAGTTGAAAGAGAGGGCTGTTTGGAGAAGTGTGGGCAAGATTAAGAAACCCACAAGGTTGGAGACAACACTGGGAACAGCAAGAGCAGAATCCTTCCCCTTGTAAGGACCCATGGGGTAGGGGAGGGAGCGGTGTTACCAGAGCCTGGCTGTGACACAGGAGCCACAGACTAGCACTGTGGCCACAGGCAGATGAGTGCAGCAACTGGCAAAACCCTGGCCCCACCTGGTGGAGGAGTGAGGGGAATCTCCTGCCTACCTTCCGATTCTCTGTAGGGGCCACCATTAGACTGACTCCAACAGGATGCCGGAAGGTAAGAGAGCGTAGGTGAAGCTATCCTCTGGGACATGGGCCAGTGGGAAGTGAGCATGCAGCTGTCGTGCACAAGGAGGATCAGCAGCACAGCAGGATTTTGAAGGAGATAAACAGAGATGGCTTATGAAGATGGGAAAATATTCAGTATCACTAAGCTAAGCTGGTAATGTACGACAGGATGACAATATTTGGTTTACATTTTCTTTAAGTGCAGTGGGACTGAGTGTTAAGCTCCAGAGCACTCACCTGGCCTCTCAGTCTTCCTCTGGTTCTCACCTGGTGCCTTGACATTGCCGTAGTTCCTTGTCCCCAGGAAGCACAGCCTGCACTATGCTTCACTGCCAGAGCCAGCTCACTCTGCGTTTGTCCTGATTCGAGTTTCATCTCTGTGGAGACAAAGACGGGACCTTATCCATCTTGCTTTCAACTGCCTCTCTAGTACTGTCTTAGTCCATGTTCTGTTGCTTATAACACAATGTCTAAAGCTGGATAATTTACAATGAAAAGAAATTTATTTCTTACAGTTCTGGAGGCTGAGAAGTCCCGGTGGAGGGGCTGCTTCTGGTGAGGCCTCCTTGCAGGTGAGAACTCTCTGCAGAGTCTGGAGGCAGCACAGGGCATCACATGGCCAGGGCTGAGTGTACTCACCTGCTAGCTCAGGTCTCTCTTCCTCTTCTCATAAAGCCACCAGTTCCACTCCCATGATAACCCATTAATCCATAAATGGATTAATCCATTTATGAGAGCAGAGCCCTCATGATTCAATCACCTTGTAAAGGCCTCACCTTTCGTTACTGCCACATCGGGGATTAAGTTTCCATCATGAGTTTCCAAGGGGACGTTCAAACCATAGCAGGTACTGTGTCCATTTGCTGGCCTGCAATGAACATTTAGTGGATTTTTACTAATTAAATTAAAAGGTACTGTCAAACCTTGGCTCTGACACTATTAATAATTTTCCTTTCTAGGCCTCCATTTCCTAAGCTATTAAATAAAAGGATTTTGTAGTGGCCAAGAGCTTACACTCTGGATTCAGATTGTTGGATTCACACCTCAGTGCTGCCATTTGTAAGGAATGTGATATTGTTAAGTTCCTCAAACTCTCTGTCTCAGTGGGCTATCAGAAAATGAGGATGCTGGCAGGGCATGGTGGCTCACACCTGTGATCCTAGCACTCTGGGAGTCTGAGGCAGGAGAATTGCTTGAGCTCAGGAGTTTGAGACCAGCATGAGCAAGAGCAAGACCCCGTCTCTACTGAAAATAGAAAAATTAGCCAGGTCTTGTGGCGTGCACCTATAGTCCCAGCTACTTGGGAGGCTGAGGCAGGAGGATCCATTGAGCCCAGGAGTTTGAGGTTGCCATGAGCTACAATGACACCACTACACTCTACCTGGGGCAACAGAGCAAGACTCTTTCTCAAAAAAAAAAAAAAAAAAAAAAGAAAGAAAGAAAAAAGAAAAAGAAAATGGAGATGCTAATAGTACTTAACATAAGATTGTGGAGGAAATTAAATGATTTAATGCACACAAATCACTTAGTGTTGTGTTTGTGAAGTGCTGGCAGTCATCATCATTATTGGTGCCATTATTATTAGAAGTTGATGCCTAGATTCATCCAAACCAGCTGGTGTTCATAAATGACCAACATACAGGATTGATTTATAAGACGCAACTGATAATTGTATAGACCAATTTGTACATGAAATACTCCCTGCACACACCCTCACACATTGTCCATGGAAACTCTTCCCTGCAAGTGAAAGAGCGATACATCTCAGTGTCCTCAGGGACTCCTTGCTCACATATAGGTGTCTGTCTGTGGAAGTGCGTGCTTTCAGCCACAGGCAGAAGGCACTTGTCCCTGTAATTGCTGTGAGTAATTGCTTAGTAATTTGCCAGTGGACTTGATCACTGGAAATATATCTTTTGGAAATATGACTTTTATCATTTTTTAAAATAGATACTGACCGTGGAGATGCAAAGTTTGTAGAATAAAAATTTACCCCAAACTCCAACAAAATACAAAGCTTTGTTCTGATACTTTACATAATCAATAAACAGGTATTGGCCTATGAATGAAGAACTCAGGAATTTAACGATCACCACCAGTGAGTATCTGTCAGTCTCTATGTGTCCATATTTATTTATCTTACTTTGCTTGTCTGTCTATCTGACCCCTGCCTCACTCAACAAATGATTTGAGATAGGTTAATGCTTATCTCATTTAACCTCAAAACCCTCCAGTGAGTAATGTGCTGTTATCCATTTTACATATGAGAAAACAAAAAATACCTGGAAATTAACTTTCCTCTTTTTCACTTCTGATTAATACATTTAGAAAATTTAGAACCAGAGACTGTATAATTTTGATAAATTTCATTGTGGAAACCTTCATGTTTATTTCTGACCTCTATCCAAAACTCTCACCATGAAACTGCTGGAATATCATTCTCAATGGAGCTCTGCTTATCTGGCTGTGCAGGACCTGCCGTATCCCATTATCAGCCCTTGTGTGACTTGACAGCTTTAAATAATAGAAGGCTGTGCCCAAAAGGATGGAAATGATATTGGAAGGAGTGTCTCCTGTCCTCATTTTCCTAAAATCCTGATAATTACAGTTATCATTTCGGAGCCCTGGATGGAGATCCAGCTGGGAATAGCAAACTAATTTCTGAGGCCGTGAATGAAAACTTGAGAGTGTGTGTTTGAAACAAGGCCCCCAAAGATGTGGACAGCAGACTACAATTTGTGCAAAAAGCCAACTGAGGCATCTGGCACAACTTGTGGAATTTCATTTTCATATTTTATTTTTATGCTTTGAAATAGTTCACCCAACCCTCACCAATTGTGTGTCTCACACTTTGCAACATAACACTATGAGCCTCCCACTACCTCTTTGCTTGATGGAGGGAGTAAGAGAGGACTGTACTGGGAGGCTAGAAGGATCTTCTGTGGGCTGCATCAGGCTTGTTTTTAGCATAGTACTACACATCACTTTGTGGGCTCCACAAAGAAAAGCCAAGGATCACCCATTTGCATCTGGGGAGATGCTGGCTGATAAAAACCAAGACTGCATTTGCCAAAGTGCTCTCTGATGCATGTTTTATCATGGTGCAGTTGGGACTTTAGAAGATGTTATTAAAATCATAGCTGCAGAAACATACAGATTCTGCTTTAACTCAGGTGGTCCTGCTCCTTGTGTTATTTCTGAGAGAATTCAGCCATTTTTAAATTTTAGTTCTTTTAAAAATATTTGACTTCACATAACATGACAGTAAATTGATCAGTACCTCCACTTAAGTATTGATATATTTTTTCTTTATTTCCATGGGATAAATTTCAAAGTACTGAAGAGCTTTATGTATTGTTAATTTGTAATTTGCACTAATACTGATATAAACAATTCAGACCATATTTTCATCATTGCTTCTCTGGAATGGGTGAGCAAAGGGCAGGGTAGGAAAATAGCTAGATATTATATGATATTAGCTTATTTAACATATTTCTTTGCCACAGGATGCTTATTTTCCAAGCATTGTTCTGTTGTTCTGGCAATTCATATGCCACCAGCAATGATTGAAGGTACCATTTTCTCTGCACCCCATCAGCAGAGGAGTGGCTATATTTAATTTTTGTTAATTTAATGAGCAGGATTGCTATTCAGTTGCAATGCAATTGAATCTATACAGATTCTTGAAAAATTGAAACACATTTGTACTATTAGTAAGAGGCTCTTTAAATGCTTACTTCTTGGCCAAGTCACTCTATACCCCATCCTGGGCCCTTCAGCATCCCCGGGATCCAGCAACTATAGGATTGATGCCTGGTGGAACAGCCTCTCAGAAACTCTCTCTATACCCTGCCAAATTAAAATGTCTTTACCTATCACTTTTGCTGATAGGTAAGATATGATTATCCCAGTGTTACTTTAGTAAGGTTTTATAAGGTTTATAATGATAATATAATAACAATTATTATAAAATAATATAGATATCTATGAATCTACATCTATGCATACATAGATGTAGATGTGCATAGATCAATGCATACATTGATATAGGGAGACAGAGTATATATTCAGAGTGTGTGCGAATATATATGTGTTTGTGTATATATATTTTATGTACTTATATATATATATATATATTCTTGCTGTCTTTTTTTGTTTTGTTTTTACCGGTAGAATTGTCACTTAAAGTTTTCAAAGGGTAATTATGTCCAGACCAGAAGTCACATTTGAGAATGTCTTTATTCAAGGAAAGATTACTTATATAGAAAGTCTGCAAAAGAATATAACAGGGTTTTTGCTTTGCTTTTTTTTTTTTATTTCAGCATATTATGGGGGCACAAATGTTTAGGTTACGTGTGTTGCCTTTCACCCCCCTTCCCCCCTGGAGTCCGAGCTTCAAGTGTTTGGTTTCACTGATCAACACCTAAGTGGACATACAGGAATAACATTTATCAGGCATTGGGCAGATGGGATGGGGGAAGAGGGGGTGGGTGTATACATACATAATGGGTGCGATGGGCACCATCTGGGGGATGGACACACTTGATGCTTTTGTTTTTAATAGCTACTTTTTCTCATGTAAACATTGGTTAAAGGAAGCTGAACTTTGAAAAAGTGCGGTTGATGGAATCTGCAGCAGGACCAAAGGGCCTTGTGAAGAGCTAGCACCTTGATGCTTCTTCCTGTTTCAGGTTCAGTGTCAGGAAGCCCTGAGTGGGCGAGGCGATGCTGACTGGGATCAGCACATGCGCCACCAAGCACAGTCTCACACAGAACAGAAGGACAATCAGCTGGGGGATCAGGCTCAACAGCAGGACTAATTTATCGGAGGGGAAGTCTCACTTGCGGTACACTTTACAGCTGAGTCCACACTGTTCCTTGACCCAGTTGTCCTGTTAGTGTAGGTAAGACTTGAGCAGAGGAGGTACAGAACAGGCTGTGTAAATAAACAGGATACAGAGTCAGAAAACACACTGCAAGATAAGCGTAGCCGTAAGTGTCACAGAATGTCAGTGTAAGAAAAGTGAGACATGAGCAGAGAAAACATGGAAGCAAGCATCATAAACGAATGGGACGCTGCGTTAGAGAACATACTGTGACAATAATACAGATAAGAATAGCTACAGCTATCACAAGAAACATGACAGAAACAGCACAGGGCACATTACACGTTACAGTTTGCACCCCCACACCCATGGGCTTTGGACTCCTCAACATATCCAGGCCTAACCATGATAAGAGGGAAAACTCCCCTGCTCAACAGCAGGAAGAAGACAACATCCCTACCGGTCAAGAAAAAAAGGAGAAGAGTGAAAGGTGGTCTTATTAATAACCTACGTAACAGAGAAAAATAAACTATCAAACAGAAAGTAAGAGAAATAAATTCACAGCACAGCTACCCTTTGTTTAATTAAAACATTTATGGCCCAACTTGTTAACTCTGAGCTCTTGCTCAGCCTTGAAGAGCCCTAAGCGGACAGTCAGGGTGCAGACTTCCTGCTCCAGCTCTCTGCCTCAGTTTCTGCCAAAGAAACAGATTTCAAGGACTCAGATAACCCAGCCTCACAGAAAAAGAAAAATAAATAAAGAACTTCCTTAAATCTTGCAGCCTCTTTTGTTATCTGCTGAAGCAGGGGGGGAAAAAGCCATTTTACCTTTTAAAAGCACCAAGCAACTTTCCTCGCCACCTGACATTTCTTTCCTCTCTCGATGTGTCATGGCCACTCTGTTTCTGTTTCCCTTTATTTCGTCTTTCTTTCTTTCTTAGAAAAATAAATAAACTTTTACTTCTGCATATCCTAATCACTGTCTAAGAATTCTTTCTCGCCTGTGTATGGACTCCACACCCTAACATGCACACCCTAACAAAGAGAAAACATCATGAAGAAGGAGAAGACAGATAGAAGAAAAAGCGATGAAACAGTGCCACTGTCTGCTGGGTTGTGTGCCTGCTCCTACACCTTGTGGAGTGTGCTATCACTTACTGATTAGAAACCCAAAGGGATTCCAGGGCCACAGTCTACTCAGATGTGTGCCTGCTCTTAACCCCTTTAGAAGTGCATTTTCACTTTAGTAAACTTTGCTGCTTAAAAACAAACTGTCTCTTGCTTTCATTCTTTGATTGTGAGAAGACAAGAACCAAGGAGTTCAACAGCCAGTAACAGTCTTTCCAGCATCCTGGTGCAATGAGAGAAGCAAAGGGAATGTGTGCATGGAATTAAGAACTATGCCAGTGAAAGCTTGTGCTGGCCTGCACATCCATTCTCTGCTCTTTCCTGCACTCCCACCTTCCCAGGCAAGCTGACCTCCAGGGTGTACAACAACAGGCTCCCTAGCTTCCTGACGTGTGGTTAAAGTTGACCAATTGGACTACCGGCATGACATGGAAGGTGGGGAGATAGAGAGGGCAGAGTGTTCTCTGGTGCCCTCTCTGCCTCCACACAGAACTGGCAACAGCTGTGTTCCACGGGCCTGGGGTGGTGAAGGCTTCTTGTGGTTGCTGGTCCGTGCATGCTTCGCTAACCCTTGTTAGTTCCCTCAACACTGACATCTCATATGAAATTGTCCCATTGTTAAGCCTTCTTCTGTTAGAGCCCTTGGGTGTGATTTCAGGCAGACACACTGACCCATAGGGAGTCCACGTCTGCATGGATGTGGGGTAACAAAGACAGAGTGGACAATGAGACAAGACCTCATTCTCTTTCTCCACATTTTCTGTGTAAGTTATAGCAGGACCAGTGGTGGTGGCATTTTTAGATCACCACAGCGGAGGTCAAGGTCATCTTCTAGTGATGATGAGGGAACTCCTGATTTTTAGCTTGTGACATTGGGTTCAGCAATGCCGTATAGCATGGCCCCCAGTGAATAGAGATTCTCCGCATTCCACCGTGCATGGCAATTTGCAACTAGGATTGACCTGTGTTGATCCTGAGACCAAAAATCTTGGGAACTTGGACCTGTCATTAAGTGGGAAATACCCACAGAGAAGCGAATGAAGAGTTTTCTTGTGATAGAAGAAATGGAATATCCAACACTTAACTTAAATATTCGATTATATTTTTCTTGAAAAGGCCTTATATTGAACCTTCAAACTGAAGCTTACTCTTCTGGAGAAAAACCTCTCACACTGTGTTTTTCCCTCTGCTCTCACACCACAAAAATCATCAACACAGAAGAAGACTTTGGTGGCCAAATGTGTGTGCTTTTTCCCCATGCACAGTGGATGCCAGCTGGGTGTCTCTAACTCAATTCCAGAGCTACCTACCTGGAAATCATGTCCAGTCTCACTGGTTGAGGACTCAGTCCCCAAAACTGCTGCCTGCTCCTTCAGGCACCAGTCATAAGTCCAGGTGATCTAAACATTGCCGTGGAACTTCTGACCAACCGGCTTCAAGTTGGGGTTCTCGTGACCCCCTTTTTGGGTTCGATTAACTTGCTGGAGTGACTCACAGAACTCAGGGAAACACTCACTTACATTTACTGGTTTGTTATAAAGGATGCTACAAAGAATGCAGATGAAGAGATGCGTAGGGACAGGTGTCGGAAGGGCGCTGAGCTTCCCTGCTCTCCCCAGGTGGAAACCCTCCAGGAACCTCTACGTGTTCAGCTTTTGGGACACTTTCCAAACCCTGCCCTCTTAGGGTTTTATGAAGGCTTCATTACGTAGGCATGATTAACAATCGTGCAGAAATGTGATTGGACAAAAAGCTCATGATCTAAACCCAGCAAGGCCTGTCTGTTCAGATTCTTCCTGGCCTCTCTGTGTAGCATTCCTTCCTCCAGGGAAGGGGCATGACCCTCTCTGGAATGAGGATCTTTTGACCCACAATCAGATTAGAGTCCTTCCTTGGACAGGTGAAAGGAGAACAGGAGAAGGTCGACAAGAGAGATTCTGTCTTCTGAGGCTGAAAGCTCCCCAACATTATAACAGGGACTTGGGAGTTGTGGGCCAGGAACTGCAGGCAAAAATCAACACATATATCGTGACACCAAACATACCGATGGAGGTTGTGGTGACCACGGGATCCTTTTGTCAAGAAATATCCTTTCATATGTCTTAAGTGTATTTTCATTTTTTGATTAGTTTTGGGAATATCTGGACTTCCTATTTGTTTAGTTCCTGCTGCCATGCGATGACCAGCATCATTTAATGACTTCAAATTTCCTCCCTTTCTTCCTTTCATAAGTTTTTATCCATCTCCAATTCATAGGAACTCTGCCAAGAGCTGAGAGAGGCAGATCCAGAGTGCACATTCCTGAAATCCAGAATAGAAGGAATTGAATATTTATTTAATACCATCTCTATAGTTAACTACTTTATGTACAATGTCCTAAATATTCTTCCCAACTGTGCAAAGTGACATTATTTTTTATTTTAAAGATGAGAAAGCTAAGAATAAGAGAATGAATTGGTGTGCCCCTTCACACAGCCAGTGAGGGTGGACACAGGGCACACTCATGTCCATCTGCTGTGAACACCTGTGACTCTCCAAGGAATCAGGGATGCCCGATTCTCACATGTGGCTGAACATGTGTGGCAGGAGAATTGGCAAAGTGCTAAGAACATGGAAGATGACTGGGAAAAGTTTGCCACCTGTGAGGATTAGGAAATACTTACTGGAAAACATATTCTTTGCATCAGCTGCAGAGGTTCTTGCACCACAGTGGGGAGCTTAATCCTGTGCACAGTGTTGGTCTCTGGGTAGCTGCCAGATTAGATTGATAACTTCAATCGAATAACAAAAGCCCCAACCAGTAAGGTATTACTATGCTGTGTGCTCTGCAGAAGGTTTGGTGAGAGACCTTCCCTGTCTATGTGTGTCACGATTGATGCTTGTTAGTAAGATCGTAAACCATATGCTTAAGGACCTTATGGTCCTCTGAAGAAAGCCGGTCTAGGAAATCAAGATGCAATTATGGTCAATCATGTCTCATCAGGCAACACAAATGGGAGACTGTTTTCCCATGTGCAGCTCATGATAACTCTTCCGATTGGGGACCTGGCTATGTTTTATTGCCTATAAATCCTTGCTGTTCTACTAGCTGGCAGCACAAAGCTACCATTTGGAAATCCCAGTAAGTTAAAGAACAATAGCCCCACAGATCCTGCCAATTCTAATTCCTTTAATGTTTAGGGTCATTAAGTGGCAGAAAAATATCGCTATGAAGTCATTATACTTACAGCATTTGGATCTAGACAGCAGTTGGTCTTGGCCATTATGGATCAACTGTTCAAAAAAAAGCTGAAGACAGCTCCATGTTGAAGGGCACAGTGTAAAGAATTATCACAGTAACAAGGCAAAATGGACACATGAATCCTCCACCTCCATGTTGTCTTTCTTCCTTATTAATTTAGAAGTGCTTATTTCTTTAACAAGTATTTGCTGACCGTCACCTTTGGACTGGGCTCTCTGTTAGTCGCTGAGGGTGCAGTAAAAGCAAATCAGACATGAAGCTTACTTTCAAGTCAGGGGAACAAGTAGTACATATATGTTTTTACAGAAATAAATGTAGCATTATGAACTACATTACATGCTCTAAAGAAAAGCACAAGGTGCTATGGAAAAGTATAACAAGGGAATCTCCTTGGGATTTTGGAGGCTGCCAGTTGTTATGTAAAAATGCAAGCCAGGTCTTGTCACACCCCTCAAGTTCTCAAGAGAGGCCTGACAAACAGAATTGTGTACAAAATTATTAATATCCAATTAAAATATAAAAAAAACCTTAAAGATGTTTTGAAGGTCACAAAAACTAGTCATAGTCTAATTACTACTTATGCTTTTTATTTTTTATGCTTATTGCCTTAAAATCTAGGATAATGCCATCTTGGAAAGGAAAAGATCAAGCAAAGAGAAGATGTCAAGTGGGTGGGTCAAATGCAGATTAGGGCAGAAAATTTTGAAGCTTTGGAGAAACTTTAGCACATTTTATGTTTGCTAGTTCCTGGGTTATTTTTATATTATTACTTGTCTCAAGGAGAGGCAAAGGGATCGTCCCATGCTTGGGCTTTGGAATCCAACAGACCTGAATCATAGATGAGTTTCTAAAGCTCTTTGATCTTCCGTTCTCTAGTCTTAACACGGTAATAAATCTGTATCACAGGACAACTGGGCAGACTCACAGAGATCACTCAGGTTAAGCACCTATTACAACACTTGAAACGTAGTAAAGACTCAACAAGTGTTAGCCAATAATGTATCTATAATTGCACCTCATGAATTATAATTACTTATTCAAAACAATTAGATAACTTACCCAATATCACAATTAATAAATGGAAGAATTGGTGTTTGAGATCAGGTTTGTCTGCTTCTTAAGTCAGTTTGCTTTTCACTGGTTCACTTTTAGGATATCTGAACCTGCCATGTCATCTAGGTAGACATCGGGAAACATTTCAGTGGTTGGGAACAGAGACTCCCTGAGATCCCTGGTTCCCTAAGAACTTCATGCTTATCAACAAGAAGCTCTTATGGGCTGCACAAGTCTTTTATCCAGTCCCCATGTGAGCAGCTCTTGGGGCAGTAACCACATTGTGGCTATGTTTCTTCTAGTTCTATTTACTAATGAGGTTGTAGACTCCTTGAATGAAAGGACTTAGATTGTACATAGGTACCCTCCTTTCCTCACAGTGCCTAAGAAGGGCTAACCATATGTTATACAGATTTCATATTTACAATCCTAAAATCCAAAAAGTTCCCAAAACTGTATGTTTAAAAACTCATTGACAGTTAGACCAAATCTGACCTTAACGAATTTAGAGGAAAAATACCACCTAAGTTACTGAGAGGCTATATATGTATAGTCCTTATTGATCTCAGGTAGGGTATTCATGTTTTGTGCATAACTATTAATAAATGTTATGAGAAGCTTCAATCAGAACTTGCCAGATTACTGACTGTGTACACCATGGATAACACCATGGATACACCACCAGTGGGGTATTTACTGTGAAGCTGATGAAGCTTAGGTTTCAGAGTATTTGTATGTAATTTTGTATTCAAAATCTTGTCATTTTTTACTTGAAGAAGCACCCAAAATTACATAAGATCAGCCCTTGTATGCCACATTAATGTTGTAAAATTTGAAAAGTTTTGATCCAAAGTACATCTCACCTTGAGGGATATGGATTCAGGCAACTTAGCAAAGACTAAGACAGCAGAAAGACAGAAGGAAAGGAAGGCACGAAAGAAAGAAGTAAATAAGGTAGAGATACCTATATCATTTTTAGGCAGAAAATGCTATAATGAATAGCTTTTAAAATTCGGTGGCTGAAAACACAACACAGCATATAAAGTAGTTCATATTCTGCTCAGTTAACTGCCCAAAGTGAAGGTTTTGAGTCAGGGGAGGCTCTGCTCCACTGGGTCATTAAGGGACCCAGGATGCTGTTGTTAACATGTGGCTTCCAGAGCTGCTCTCATCAGCACCCCACAGGCCATGGGCAAGTGGAAAAGCAAGAAGAATGCATGGGAATGTGTGTGTGTATGTGTGTTTCCAAAGAGTCAGGTTAGAAGTGTTGCATTCTACTTCTTTTTACACTTCACTGGCTACAACTAAGTTTCATAGCCACCTCTTCCTGCAAGGGATGGGACGTGTGGCCGTGACTTGGGGGAAAAGGGAGAACAGGCTTTGGTGGAAAGGAAACGATCTCTGTCACACCAGCCAGTCTCCAAATGGGGCTTTATAGACGGTGCATAACTTACTGCTTCTCACAGTCTAAACTCCCAGGCAAGCACTCTGGCTTCTCTCATCTTAGGCCACTGTTCAGTAGCCAAATAAGTTCTATATAAAATAGAACTTCAGTTCTATATAAAAATAGAACTAGACAAGAAGAAAGATCAATTAGATAGTGCTTGAAATGTTATTTGAGTCTGTGCTGGCCCATTAGGATAGTTTCTTTCCTTATTTGACAACTTTCCAATCTTATATTTGTAATTAAATAAGCGAATAAATGAATGAATGCATGCCCCTCTTACTAGATCAGAGTGCCGAGTATGGGAGAAGGCTGCAGCCTGAGTCTAAGAATAATAATAATAACATAATAACAATAATAGTAACTGCATCACAAGTCAGCTTCCAAAGCAACACCATGTGTGATATCATTTTGATCTCCATCACAGTTCTCCACTCTAAGTACACAGCCCACTTTGTAGATCAAGGAACTGAGGCTCAAACGGTGATGTAGACAGTGTAGGATTACCTAGTAAGTACCCAAAGTAGGAGCTCATCCTGGGTCTTCTGATTCCATAAACAGCATCCTTTTCACATTGTTATATTAAATATGTCCTTGCATTTTTGGCCCAAGCAAGAAAACACAAAATCTAGCCTCTGGAGCAAAAAGTGCATGCCATGGGCCATACTGGATTTTTGTTTGCATCCAGTGGGCATCACAGACAAGAACAGAGCACCAGGATGAAAGAGGACATTTCAGAACCAGGCTTGAGCTCAGGGTTTGGAACAAATATATTTTTCTGTTATTCATTATGCCAAGTTCCATGTTACATGAGCGGGATAGAGCAGGGGTCAGAAACTATGGGCCATGAACAAGTCTGACCCACTTACTGCCTGTTTTTATAAATTACGTCTCATTGGAAACACAGCCACACTCATTCACTGACCTATTGTCTACGGCTGCTTGTGCAGTACAACAGCAAAGCTGAGTGGTTGCAAAAGAGACCACACAGCCTGCAAAGCCTAAAGCATTTACAGTCAGGCCCTGTACAAAAAAGTTTGCTAAAGCCTAGGATAGGGCAATGCTGAGTACAGGGGAGAGAGAAACAGGAAGTAACAATTCAGTAAGAGAGCCTGACGATGGAATCATAACAAGGACACAGAAGGGGAGCAGAGGAGGGAGAGCTATTTGGCCCGTTTGTCTTCGTAAGAGAAAGTGGTAACAGTGGCCTTCCTAACAGGGAAGGAAATGCCATCTGAGTTGCATATTGAAGAATTGATAGCAGTTTGCAAAGCAGTGGAAGAACATTCCAGGCACAGGGAGCTGTTCTGGAATACAGAAGTACCAAGGTAAGTGGTACTTCTGTACCAAGGTAAGAATTTAATTGTTCTACTTGGAACATAATATTAAGTAAGAGCGAGAAGCGTCAGAGAAAACTGAAATCTACTGGGCACCGACTATGGGGCTAGACAAGCGATGTGTGTGTACCATCCCATTCAATCCTGAAAACAAACCCACCAGGCAAGTCTTAACCCCATTTTATAGTAGAGGAGACTAAAAAGAGATTGAGTAACTCACCTCAGTTTTCAGAATAGGGGTGGGTGAGGTTTCTGTCTGGCCCTCCACCACTCTGCCAGGTAAATCCCCTCTGCTCTGGCCAGCCAGCCACCGCCGTTTCTGCTCACCTGTTTGGCTGCAAGCACCATGACAGAGGTGGCGCGGCAGCAGGTGGTGGAACCTCTCCAGGCCAAGCTAGCCTTTGCAGCAGCTGTCATGACCAGATTTAACTCCTGGGATGTTAAGACTGGCTCTCTCCTGCGTGGGAATGAGCCTGGATTGATGTGAGCAGGGACCAGTGACCATTAATCATGACGAAAAGCAGCCACAGTCTCAAATTCAAGGTGAGCTCATTTCCCTGCAGCTCATGCTGTTCCCTCACCTTATTTCACCCAGCAGTGCAGCTTTCAAAGTCTGCAATCAACTCAGGCCTTAAGTAGCTGTGGGAATCCGAGCAGGTTTCATTATATCCACTTCACCTTCACACTCCAAATCCAGCAATGAACATGTGTGAAGGAGCTACTCCTCATTTTCATATTTATGCATATTAAAAGGACCATAAAGGGGGATAGCATCTAACACAATGGACAAAGATGATAAAACTATTTTTTGAACATCTTAATTAGCTTGTTTAAGCTTTAAAAGGAGATCAACTGATTGTCAGAAAATCTCTGCAATCATCATACTAAGATAGGATATAATAGTTTCTTTCTCTCGAAAAAGGAAAAAGAGGTGATCAGGCAACTTGATAATAAGAACCGTGCTTGATTTTTATGGCTGTTTATTGTGGTAGAAGATACATAACAAAATTTGCCATTTTAACTATTTTTAAGTATACATTTCAGTGGCATTAAGTACCTTCACAGTGCCACGCACCAACCGCCGTCATCCATCTTAAGGACTTTTCTCATCTTCCCAAACTGAAACTCCCAACCTATTAAATGATACATCCCCTTTCTGCCCTTCCCTGAGCCCCTGACAACCACCCTCTACTTTCTTTTTCTATAATTGACTGCTCTAGGTAATTTACATACGTGGGATGGAATCATATAGTATTCACCCTTTTGTAACTGGCTTATTTCACTTAGTGTAATGTCTTCAAGGTTCATCCATGTTATAGTATATGTCAGAAATGCCTCCTTTTATAAGGCGAAATGATATTCTATTGTATGTATATATTACATTTTGTTTATCCACTCACCTATGGATGGACACTTGGGTTGCTTTGGTTATCATAAATAATGCCGCCATGAACACGAGTGTACAAATATCAATTCAATTTCCTGCCTCAAAGCTTTGGGGTATATACCCAGAAATGAAACTGATGTATTAATATCATATAGTAATTCGGTCTTTACTTTTTTGAAGAATTACCATACTGTTTTCTATAGTGACTTCACTATTTTAAATTCCTACCAGCAGTGTACAAGGGTTTCAGTTTCTTCATATCCCCACCAACAGTTGTTATTTTCTGATTTTTTGGTAATAACCGTATGAACAGCTATGAATTTTGATTTGTATTTTCCTAATGGTTTGTGGTGTTGAGCATAGTTTCAGGTGCTTATTGGCCATTTGTATATCTTCTTTGGAGACTTGTCTGTTTAAGTTCTTCACCCATTTTTAAATTGGGTTGTTTGGTTTTTTTGTTGTTGTGTTGTAGGTGTTCTTTATATATTCTGAATATCAATCCCTTATTATATATATATATATGATTTTCAAATATTTTCTCTCATTTCATGGATTGCCCTTTCACTCTGTTGATAGTGTTGAGTCACAAAAGCTTTTAATTTTAATTGAGTCAAAATGTATCTATTTTTTTGTTATTACCTGTGCTTTTCCTGTCATATCTGCTGCCTTATTCCTGATCTTACAGGAAAAATTATGAGTCTTTCACCATCAATTATGATATTAGTTGTGAATTTTCTTATATATGGCTTTTACAATGTTGAAATAGTTTCCTTCTATTCCTAATTTGTTGAGTATTTTTATCATGAATGTTGAATTTTTTTGAGAGTGTTTATTTTGTGAAATGCTTTCTCTGCATTAATTGAAACAATCATGTATTATTTTTTTCATTTTGTTAATGTGGTGTATTATATTGATTGATTTTTATATGTTACACTGGTTCTTTTTAGCCAATGCAAATTTATTTAGGTAAACTTCAAACTACTTCCACAATTGTCTTTTTAACAATATTAAGTACAATTTTTGGCAACCCATTATGGCCTTTAAAATTTTAAATAAGTCTAATTGCTGAAGTGCTTATGCAAAATGCCTAGTATAATGGTTTATGTTATAGAGGACTAGTTAACAATATCAAAATGCAATACAAATATAATATATGTATTACCTAGATAATTGTAAAATGCAAATAATTTATAGAATTCTTTATATATCATCTCTATTTATAAAATACAGTCCCATGAAGTATAATGTTATACTATTAAGGTTCAATTTAAATAATTATGCAATCACTTAAATGCCAGTAGTTTAATTAAAAGAAAGACAATTCAAAATCACTTTACTTTTACTCTGGTTGTAGACCTTCAGAAGGAGAGACCTTGGAGGGTGAACACGGCCCTGTGGGAGACTCACTTTCAGAACTTGGTGGTAAGTGGGGACATGCAGTGCTTGGCAGAATGACAAGAAAACTCCTTTAGATTTAATAACATCTAGTGTAAGACCCTATTCAATAAGACTGGTGTTCTTATAAAAGAAGAAAGAGACATAAGTTCTCTCTCTCTCTCTCTCTCTCTCTCTCTCTCTCTCTCTCTCTCTCTCTCTCTCCATACACACACACACACATACATACACACACACACACACACACACACACACACACACAGAAAGGGTCTTGTGAGAACATAGGCAGAAGGCAGCTGCCTGCAGGCCAGGAAGAGAGGCCACACCAGAAACCAGCCCTGCTGGCATCTTGATCTTAGACTTCTAGCTTCCACAACTGTGGAACCCAATTTATTTTCTCACAGTTCTGTTCTCTAAGCCCCAACACTGTGGTATTTTGTTATGGAAGCTCCTCCTGGGGAGAGGGAAGAATAAGAGGTCCTCTCCTATGAACTGTCCTCAAGGATTAATTCCTGGTGATACCTCCAAATGGCTCATGAGGTAGAGGATAAATCCTGCTTCATCTTCACACTTTCAAGTATGAGAGATGTATCAGGAGACCCTAAACTATCAAAGGCATCATTACCACCATTTTTTAGGATCTTGGGTTATTTGCTCCACTAAAACTCATGTGGCCTGCTGGTCTAGAAAGATAACTGGAGTTGGGAACAAGAGGGTAAACTCTGCTCTTCCTTTCAGGTGGAAGAGTTTTCCAGGATGTGGTTGCCTTGATGGAGAAATCTTCATTATAGGATCTGAATTCTGCAGAAGTGACATCCAGTCCACATAACACCTTAGACCATGGGTGCCTGGGCCATCCCAGCCGAACATGCCTCTGGCCTTAGTAATCTGGTAACCTAGAGGATTCGCTTATTATCTTAAGCCTCTGCCAGATGCTGATCTGGAATTTCAAAGATCTTGAATATCTTTTATAAAAGCCCAAATTTAATATCTGCTTCTGGGAATTTTGGCCTGCTATGTGCACTTTCTTTTCTAAATTCATTGGGGTTTACTTGACTAGTGTTCCCAGCCTAAATTCTCAACCACTTACTAGGAGTTTTTCTATCAAGGGCAATCTGTTGGCATTTGAAAGAATCTTTCCATTTCTTCTCTTAGAGCTGCTGCTTTTTTACTGGAGTTCCCTAGCTCTTTAGGGGCAAGACTCATGCTTCAATTGGCTTGGGAAATTTCTCTGGTTTTCTCTAAACTGTCTCTCCCCTCTAGAGTAAATTTCCCATGAGATCCCCTTCATTTTCTTAAGAGAGATCATTCATTCATTTAAGTTTCTGCTGAAACATTTAAACCTCACTTTTAATCTTGCATTTTGTGATTCGCAAAGATATATTCTTCCTCTGGAAAATTTTGCTATAATACTATATGATATCATCTTTAAATATTAATATTTTTAAAATTTTATCTCCACTAGCTAACTCAATATTTACTTGGTTACTTTCTTATTTGAGTTTTTGTAAGGGAACATTTATAATAATCTTTTGTTATATTAAATAACAACCTTTATTATAATAAGTTTTATTACTTATTGTAAAGTTGACTGTTAGCAATTAGAAAGCTGTAGTTGCCTGTATTGCCAGATCGTAGTAAAGCTCCAGCGACTTGAGCCTGGGCTTCATGCAATGCTGCCCATATATTTGCATGTCATCTTTGTTTGTGAATAATGTTACATATTTTTTTAAAAATGTGCATATGCAGTACCATTTTACCCCATTTTCTTGATCATCACATCGAGAGAATTGTGATCTATATTTGCAATTACTGGTGAAAAAATTTCTGTGTTTAAAAACAAAAACGAGACAAAAACACCCTGAGGCTGAGCGTTGCACCACCAGCAGCCTCTCCGTGCATCCGCAGCTTGTGCAGAACCAGGGTGATTAGCTTCCCAATTTGACTCAGACTGAGGGCTTCCTTGGAATTAATGATTTTCCATGCTAAAACTAGAGAAGTCCCAGGCAGCTTAGGAGAAGTTGGTTACTCTATCTAGAATCCATGACAGTACCCGGCAGCCAGGACCAGTTAGCAGGGAGAGGTTTAAGGCAGGGTAGGGGTGACAAAGCACTGCGTTCTCACCATTTTCATGACACAGCTAGACATTGTGAAGATTCTGACAAGCTCTGTGGGAAGTGCGCAGGGCTGTCCTTGAACAGAGGGACTGGCACATGTCACCAGCTCTTTACTTGTTCACCATGGAATGTTAGGACAAATGTCATCTTCTTGATTCACTTGATACGCTCTGACTGAGAGAGCAAGGTCCTTGACGAAGAGAAGAAATGGCCATGAAGGGACCTCTCAGGTGCTATGCTTTTCACATTACCCTGTCTGCCTCCCTCTTCACTCATGCCCACATCAGACTCCTGGGACACAGACACAGAATTTCCTTTGGAGATTGTTTCTGAACAAACTCATAATAGATTTCATGGCTGAGAAACTGAAGACCTTATGGCAAGAGGCAGAGTTAGAATAATTGAGATTATGCGTGCATAGCTGTATAAAATAAAAAGAAGCTCACTAAGACAATAGATGCGTTTTACTTAATGCATATTCATTTAACTTAAGGCATATGCATTCTACTTAAAGCTCACATAAAAGTGAGCATTTTCTAGTATATTCCCATTACCAGCCCTTGCTCATTTGTTTCAATGAGATGCTTGTGAATAATGTTGTATATTTTCAAAAATGTGCATATGAAGTACCATCTTACACCATTTTCTTGAATATCACATCAGGAGAATTGTGATCTATATTTGCAATTACTGGTGACAAAATTTCTGTGTTTAGGAACAAAAATTAGACAGAAGCAACTCAATGTTTCTGTACCTGAATATTCCTAAATTGCTTAGAACTTGTAGGATTCCTTAAATACTCCCCAAATAGTTTGAGCCTTCATTACATATCTCCTATAATAGCTGGGCTAACATTTGTGAAAGTATCTTGATCTTTCCATCATGATCACAAGACAATCACCCTAGCTCCAGCCATTACATTCAGGAAGGAAGAAGGAGGAAGAGGGGACATAGAGAAAGAAGGAATAGCTCCTGTAATTAGGAAGCAAAGACTTCCTCCCAAATCCTCAGCAGACATCTGCTTAAGCATATAAGCCTTTAGCTTCCCAGACTCCACAGGAAAGGAAGGCAAGGAAGGAAGTAAAAAGTTGGGATGAGTATTGAGTAACCTCGTCTATCGGATCTGCCTTGAAGAATAGTTCAAATGGAAAGTCTGACATCTTGTTCTTAGATATTTTCAGATGCTTGTTCCTACAAGGGAGTTTCAAAGGCTAAGTCCCTCCATAGATCTTTTTACCCATTTGTGTTGGGGCCCTTCCTTTGTCTCTGGAGATCCCTTCCCTGCCTATTTCTTCTAATTCTAGGCCCCTAAGTCTTCTCTTCAGAGGTTCTTAATTAATTGAAAATTCCTGTTGTAGGATGACATGTGTCATTTTAAGCCTCACTCTGTCTAGTTTACCTTGAATGGCTAAATGAGTTCGATAAGTTATCTTCTTAAACAAAGGAACAATTTTATACCTATTATAAATGATGTTTTCTGTATAGATCAACCAGTTTCTGTAAAGACCAAACTGTAGCCAACTTTTATTTTCTAATTATACATATTTACCAGAATTCATGGCTGGCACAGTAGTGCCATACTAAGGTAGTTACTATTGATGGCTCTCTCTTACAGAGAAAATCTATACTACAGCCTGACACCTCTCGGGTCATTCTGATTGAGCAGTTCTCTATTTCTGGGCTGTGTGAAGCTTGAGGAAGGAGAGAAGGAAGGAAGGAAGGAAGGAAGGAAGGAAGGAAGGAAGGAAGGAAGGAAGGAAGGAAGGAAGGAAGGAGGAAGGAAGGGAGGAAGGAAGAAAGGAAGGAGGGAGGAAGGAAAAAAGGAAGGAAGGAGGAAGGAAGGAAGGAAGAAAGGAAGGAAGGAAGGAAGGAAGGAGGAAGGAAGGAAGGAAGGAAGGAGGGAGAAAGGAAAAAAAGAAGGAAGGAGGGAGAGAGGAAGGGAGGGAAGAAGGAAGGGAGGGAGATAGAGAGGGAGGGAGGGAGGGAGGGAGGGGGCAAGGACAGATCAACAATTACGGACTGTCAGCCTGTATGTACACAGTCATAACATCAAAAGAATAATATATTGCCTTTGTATTTACTCATTGATTTTCAGAGATAGAAATTTAAAGCATTTTATGAGTTTAATGCATTAACAATCTCTGTGTGTGTGTGTGTGTGTGTAGCAGCTTGTAGCTTGAATAAAATTGCTTTATCTCTTCTTAGTTATTGGCTCAAGTTCAGTCAAGGGCAAAAACAAATTCCTTTGCAACTGACCAAAACAAAGTGTAAATCTAGTGAAAAACAAAATAGTAACTTCCACTAAGTTCAAAATCAATGGGGTTAATATAGCTTACTGATTTTTCTTTTGATCTCAGGGAGACCCTTTTTACCTCCCATAAATTGAACAACTGTATTAGCCAGGGTTCTCCAGAGAAACAGAACCAACAGGATGAAAATATTTATATATTTTCATATATATATATATATGGAGAGAGAGAGAGAGAGAGAGAGAGAGAGAGAGAGAGAGAGAGAGAGAGAGAGAGAGAGAGATATATTTGGGGCAGAGTCTCAAA
>CAUYRT010036735.1:0-38352 GCA_963574885.1 Lepilemur ruficaudatus
TATTTATTTATTTGAGACAGAGTCTTGCTCTGTTGCTGGGTCTAGAGTGCCGTGGCATCAGCCTAGCTCACAGCAACCTCAAACTCCTGGGCTCAAGCGATCCTCCTGCCTCAGCCTCCTGAGTAGCTGGAACTACAGGCATGCGCCACCATGCCCAGCTATTTTTTTCTATTTTTAGTAGAGATGGGGTCTTGCTTTTGCTCAGGCTGGTCTTGAACTCCTGAGCTCAAATGATCCTCCCACCTTGGCCTCCCAGAGCGCTAGGATTACAGGCGTGAGCCACCATGCCTGGCCCAGTTTAAGCTCTTTTTAAAAGCCACTGACAAGTGGACAAGTGAAGTCTGGGCTTCCAGGACACTGTCAGCCATCACGGCACCTGACATTCAAGAATGGCAAATGCCACAGTGGGTCTGAAGAAGGAGAGAAGCAGCGATGTGGGTGTCCTTATTGAGAGGGAAACATATCGGGAAAACTTAAAATCGAAATTCTGTCACTGGAGTGAAAGAAAGAACTCTTACTGTTCTCTCAAACTTTGATGTAGAAGAACCCATAGACGCCAACAAGTGCCAAAAAATGTATTTCCATTCAGGCTGGACACAAAGTGGACGCTAAGGATGTTAACGATTTACTTCAATTGGGGTAAAAAATGGATAACTTTGTTGGGTTATTTGCCACGTATGCACGTCCCATGAAAATTTCCAGTTTTTCAAAGCACTTCTCAATACATGATCTCATTTGGACTTCATGAGAGGCCGGTATGGAGAAATAAGGTGGGCATTCGTAGCCGTGTGTCACAGGCAAGTTGATCGGGACATGGTGAGATGATGTAGAGTTCTCCTGTGGTCACAGGGATGCAGGTAGAGTAACTGGATCTAGAACCCGGGGCTCTCGGTTCCGGGTGTGGTTTCACCACGTGACACCAACCACCAAACCCATTTTTGCCGTCGTTCCTAAATGCCACGCCTATCTGCCTTACGGTGTCTGGCTCTTCAAGGGACACAATGGGACTTGGTCCAAAGAGACCACAACCTCTGACTTCTAGGAGCTTCTAATCTGAGACTAAGAAATGTTATGATTATGCAGAAAATGACCAGTGAAGAATTCTTAGACAGCTTTTAAAATTGAGTTGAGGACAAAACAAAAACAAAAACAAAAACAAAAAACCAACAAAAAACCATGAATGAAATTTCTTTATAAAACTGTGCTGTTTGTCTGCTTTTGGGTCAGAGCTTCTCTGCCTGCTGAATGCCTCCTCCAGCCCCACACAACCTCAGCGGGAGGGATTCAGGCTGGACAGATGTTCTCAAAACGCCACTTTCTAAAGAAGACAGGGCGTTTCCACTGAGGCGGTTTCATAGTCCCACAAATAGAATCTTCTGCTCATTTAAGGAGCTTCCTTAACACATCTGTAGAAATGAACAGACTGGTGAAACCTCATCAGAAGAGTAACCTCTGCTTTTCTCATGCCTCCAGTGTGCTGACTTGCTTTTTTGGGTTCTCAAACGATGCAATCTGATAGAGTGGCAGCTTCCTGTTTGAGGGTTAATTATTCCTTTTTTATGCCTGTATTTAAGATGCTTAAATTTGTGATTCATTCTTTATAATTAGACATGATGCTTAGACTATATCCATGTATATCACTTTAGTGTTTTTCTTTGGAGGGCTATTATTCTCCCCCCAAGCAGTTGCCAGTGGACGTGGATCATGAAAATAAGAGGATAAACGCAGCCATCTCAGCAAAACCTGAAATGTGCAGTCGCCACGGCCGTGAGTCAAGAAAGCTCCCGCGGTGTCCGTGCGGAAAATGGCCGTTTCCCCAAGGCGGGGACACGTATGAGCTCCTGGGAGATGTGTGCCTTTTTCGTTTGAACCAGGGCTCTTTTTCAGCCCACCGGCCACACCTCTTTGGTGTCTTTGCCCCTTGAGAGTGAAACCAAGAAATGACTTATTGGGTGGGAGGATGGGAGTGGAAAATAGAATCTCACTCGTGTGAGAGAAGGGAGGGGAACAGTTTGAAGTTCATTTGAGGTGGTGAAAAACGGTCTTCCCCCTTTCTCCTTCCTTGGCTCTCTTCAAATACGTAGAAGCTCTTGCAAATTCTCGGAATCGAGGCCCTTCTATTCCATCGGTGCCCATTGTTCAAGAATAAGCACATAATGGAAATCCACAGAAGGTGGCGTTTTTACTATTCCCCGCCAGCGACACCTCCATGAGGGAAGGAATACGGAGACAGGAGCCTGGACCAGAGGGAGAAATGATGAGGAAGTGAGAAAGAGGGAAGGAAGGGGAAGAGGCAGAGAAAGAAGAGAGAGTCCACGTGCCTCGGCTGGAACAATCTGCCCCCTTGTCTCTGCCAACAGCTTCGTGGCTGTCACTTTAGCACCTGGGACTTCCTCTTTCTCCAGACACACTGGGCTGGTGTTTCACTGGTAACAATAAGTTAATTGAATAGCCTGTCGACAGGTGGATTCACGGTGGCTCTGAGCTCTGGAGTCTTTTGTTATATTTGTATGTGAGAAAGTCTGAAATAGCACCTGTCTCTTAAAAGAACACACACACACACACCCACACACACACCAACTTTCACCAGGCGCCGCCCCTGCCCCTCCTGAGCCCAGCCTTTCCACAGTTCAGCTTTTTAAAGGGTTTCTGAAGTAATAGCGTGTTTCTAAGCGGGGAGTATTTCTTTTTGAGCTGTTAGGCTCCTGCATCAGGGATAGAGACTCCGGATTTGTGCCATGGGAAGAGTCATGTACGCATATTCCACTGCAATGCTGAAACGAAGTAATTAGATCCCGAGGCTTAAATCCACTTCTTTTCGTCTATTTTGTGTTCACCCTCTGTACAGAGCTGAAGTGCAAACCTGTCTTTCTTCTCATAGGAGCGAGAAGCCTACTGTAAACTGCACATCTAGGTTCTGGCTCCTTATGAGAATCTAATGCCCGATGGTCGGAGCTGGAGCTGAGGCGGTGATGCTAGCTCTGGGGAGCGGCTGCAAATACAGATTGTCATTAGCAGAGAGGTTTGACTGCACAATAAATGTAACATGCTTGAATCATCCCAAAACCATCACCCTCAACTCCAGTCCATGAAAAAATTGTCTTCCATGACCCCGGTCTCCAGTGGCAAAAAGGTTGGGGACAGCTGCTATGGTCCACTCCACTCTCCACACACCTGTGGAGCTTGGCTCACCTGAGTGAGGGCTGGGGACACCACTGTTCCTTTGCTCAGATAAATAAGAAATGGGAGATGTGACAGTAGTTGCTTGCCCGCTTGCCTCTGCGATTGCCTGACGAGGGCTGAACTGACCGTTGGAGAGGCCTGGAGGTTAAGTGTGATGTTCAGGACAGGGCCATCTCACCTCGCAGTTGGTAGGAGGCCATTAAGGTACAGGGATGAATATAGTTGCCAAGAGACTTACAACCGTTACCATTCATGTTCCTCCTTCAATCCAAAATCCCTAACTACCAAGAAGGGGCTTGGGGAAGCCCCAAGCTCCATAGCTCCGATGCACGGGAGACTCACCTGGGAAGCTTGTTGAAAGATGCAGAATTCCAGCATCTGCCCCACCGGGCGTTATAAGTCAGCAGATCTTCGCTTGGCTGGAGAACCTGCATTTTAAGCAAGGACTCTGGGTGATTCTGATGCAGGTGGACACAGACCTCACTTTGGGAAGCACTGGAAGGAGGGTTTGCTCTCAGAGCCTACATTTCCCAAACTCTCCCTTAGAAAACCAGCAAACCTGCAATGCAGCAAGCTCCAAACAGGCACTGAATGTCCTATTAGGTCCCGATGGGAGAATGGCAGAGAAATATGAACTCTGTTCTTTGTTTCCTGGGAGATGGCCAAGCCTTTAAAGGGTCCACGCAGCCCTCACAGGGTGTGGAAGGTGATGAGTGGGAGAAGGAGACTTCCGACCGGGGAGTGGTCGGAGGCGATGAGGATGCTGCCTCAATCCCACTTCATGGGGATCTGGACGTGAACCCAGCGCTGACTAAGCTCTGACTTGCTTGATACCATCCACATGGTGAAATAACACGAGATGATTGTCCAGTGACTCACTAGCTGTCTAGAGAGCCTTATGACAATACCACTAAAGTGACAATACCACTTACTAAGGTGGGCTTTAAGGGCAGGGTATTTCCTGGGCAGGTGTCCTGACTCAGGACACCCCGGGGGGAATGCTGGATGAGGGGCACAGCATGGGACCCAGCTCCTCTGGCCTTAGTACAGGAATTCAGGGAGGGCTAAAGCCTTGTCCTATGGGAACTGGCATGGCTTGAGTTTGGTTTTTTTTCCCCAATTGCTTCCAAAGGAGATCTTGGAGCTTAGGCAAAGGGTGGCCCAGGTAGTGGATCAGTGTCCCAGCTGCGGGGAGAAGAGAGAAGCCAGAGGCGGGGACAGGGAAGGGACTAGCAGTGGGCGGGAACAGTGGGGGCATCTTTGCTCCTGGAGGAAAACAAAGGCCAAGTTCTCCCTTTGGAGCCAGGAACTGGTGGGAAAGCAGTTCCCCACTGGCAAGGAGGTGCAGGAGACCTGGGTATGGCCCCGGAGGACAGGACCCTGCTGACCTTCAGGTTGACCCATGGTGGAGAAAAGCCCCTGGGGAGCAGATGCAAAGACAAGGCCAAGGCCAGTGAGAGACGGCAGGAGCCAGGACCTGTCCTACTGGGACACCAGCATGGGAGAAACGGAGGCTGCGTTCTGACACTCAAGCTCATTTCTGTTTCTTGGGACTTAAAAACAAGCTGTATGTTTGCCGACAGTGGAGTCTGGTGTCCCCTTCCCAGGTCTGTGCCCATGTGAGGGGACAGTGAGACTGAAGGGGAGTGGCGTCCACTGGAGGGGACCCAGGGCTGGGCTGGACCCAGAGCTGCTTCTGGGGCACCAGGGCAGGTGAGAAAGGAATGCAGGTGGCCCTAGCTGCGGCTAGGGAGATGCACGGTGCTCCCTGGGGCTCCGTGTGTCACCTGCAGCTGCCACCAGCGTGACAGACAGTGTCCACGCGAGTCTCCAGGCAAAGGTACCTGTAGTAGTACCTGCACAAGGTGAGGCCCACCTCCTCTACCGGCATAAGGTGAGGCCCGCCTCTGGAGGAAGAGGCACTTTCTTAAAGAACCAGACCCAAACTAGGTCAGTTTCAGGGGTGGAGTGTCACAGTGCTCCTAGTGAGAGGCCAAGGGGTGTCACCACTAGGGATGGGCAAACGGGTTCTGAAAACACGCCCCCGCCCCACCCTCCCTGCCCCCACTCTGCTTAACCTTCTTTGGTTTCATATCAGAGCTAAGTGATGGTTCTCTCTCTTTTTTTTAAATTTAGTTATTTTTTAAAGAGTGAGATCTGTCCTTCCCGCATGCACCTTTTTGGGTTTGGTTCTCAGGAGCAGTGTCGGGCTGAGCAGCAATGACCTCTACGCTCTGTGCACTCCGATGCCTGCAAGGCCCTCCCGGTGGTGATTCAGGGTCAGGAAAACGCGAGAGGCTGTGGCTTGACGGCTGGCGCAGCTGAGATTGAGGTTTGCCCGCGGTCTGGGAACAAGGGCTCTGGCTCTATATTAAGCCATTTGAGAAAAACGACTGCAGACATGGTTCTGAAAACCCCTCAGAGCAGCAGATCCATCATTTTTCTATGACAACATGCCTCAGTGTTAACCATTTCTGAGGCTCAGGAAGTAGTTTCTATGTATCATATTTTAATTTGATTTTTTTTTTTTGCAGCGTGTAGAGGTCTGGCTAAGGGGGTATGTTGTTCCAATATAATTTTAGGGTGATTTGACAATGTCATCTTTTCAGCGGGGGAGTGGGGACCTGAGTGAGCCGTGCATCCAAAGGCAAGGCTACTGTTTTGCCGGAACCTTCCTGTTGCATTTGAGTTCGGGTCTGGGGAGATCAGCGCTGGTTGTAAATCAAACTTGTAAACAAGATTTATAACCATCTCTAAGCTTGTAGACATGTGCACCAGGCGGCAGATTATCTCTTCCTCATCTCAATGCCCATTACATTCTCAGCGTCTCTGTTTTGTGGTATTTATAATATCCGTTCTTAGGCTATAATCATTAATTTAATACATCACAGCCCCTGCACTGAATGCTGAGAGCTCCAAAGGCCTGAGCTGAGTCTGGTCCATCAGCACCTTGCACTTAGCAGGTACCCAGAGCACGAAGGTCGTCGTCTGCGAGCCGTGCTTGTGCTAACCAGGTCACCTGACATCGCTGGTGATGAATGAACCTCATTTTGGAGGTTGCGATGATCTATCATCGTTTTTTTTCTTTTTCTTTTCTTTTCTTTTTTTTAAAGCTTTTTTCATATCTGTTTGCATGGAAAATATAATTAGAAAAATGCAAATGAATGGGTAACATTTTCTTTTGAGACTTTTTTTTTTGGAGGGCATCTTGCAAAAGACCACATTAAAAGGCTGTTAGTGCAAAGGTGAATGTCGTGATGCTGGTCTAAGAGAACACAGGTATTGACTCACAGAAAACTCGCCCGTGCCCCAGGCCCGCCGAAGGCTGTCTTGGAGGAACGTGGTGATGGGAAGCCTGTATCAGAGCTCACGGGGCTGATGGCATCGTCGTCCCCCTGATGGCAGATTTCCCTGGGAGGTTCTGCCCTGATTCTTTCAGAGCCTGGATCTAAAGAGTCTGCCCAAGACAGGTTTGAGATCTCTTTCAGCTCTGAGGGAAGGGAACTATCCACATCTCCCTTCCATCCTTGGTCATCTGATTTTTTATTAGAAGCCATGAAAAAAGGCTATCCTAATATTTCCATTCAGGAAGAGGAATTCGAAGTTAAGCCTTTGAACTTGCAGCCTCTGACCAGATGCTGGATTCAAACACGCATTCCGGGTTGAGGTCTACGCTTTTTGAATGACTGAGTGGGCCACTCCCATGGGAGTGAATTGATGTGGGGAAAATACCAAATATTCTAAGATCTTAAGCAGTAGGGATTATTGAAAGGTCATTCGATCTACCTTTATTCTGCTGCAGAGAAAGAGGTTATGAAGACATGCCTATTCGTGGGGTCTCACAGGCGGAGGAGCATTTAAGCGTTCCTTGAGGCTGCACAGAGGTTCCCACTGCAGCAAGCCGTAGCCTCCGCAGGCTTTTTCTGGGAGGGGTGCCCTTGTGTGGGATCCTTGCTCTGTGTGTTTCAAAGTCCTCTTCTTATGTTGGCAGACGCTTCGTACGTTCTATCCCGTTAAAACTCAGGAGAACCAGAGGGACGCAATTCTTGTAACAAAACACAAGTCATCGCTATTGTTTCTACTCATGCAACATCATGCTGATTCTGGACAAAAATGCCGCAATCACACTGCGTGGTTCACTCTGCTTCTCAAAGTGTTGGCGAACACTCATGCATTGGAGCCCACCACACTCGGGTGGGCTAGATGGATGGGGCAAAGATAGGAGCAGAAGTTTGTCTTGTTCATTGACTGGTGTGGAAATGTCTGTGAAGTTTGATCCTCAAATACAAGATTCCAGAGTCACTTTTCTTCTCCATCAGGTGCACTCATTACAAATGAGAGCATGTTTGGCTGGGCATGGTGGCTTATGCCTGTAATCCCAGCACTTTGGGCGGGAGGGTCATTGAGCCCAGGAGTTGGAGGCTGCAGTGAGCTATGATTGTGCCACTGCATTCCAGCCTGGGTGACAGAGTGAGACCCTGTCTCTAAAAACCAGCTTGGGCCATATAAGAAGACCCCATCTCTACCAAAAAAAAAAAAAAAAAATCATCTGAGCTTGGTGGTGCACACCTGGAGTCTCAGCTACTCAGGAGGCTGGAGCAGGCTTGAGCTAGGAGCTTGAGGGTGCAGTGAGCTATGATTGCACCACTGCACTCCAGCCTGGGCAACAGAGCAGGACTCTGTTTTGGGGAGAAATTTTAAAAAAAGGAGAGGGAGCATTTTCTTTTGCAATATTCGTGAAAAGGACAACATCAGCAGAATATGCTACTCTGAGATGATTTCTCCACACTTGAGCTGGATTTGCTCCCAAGCGTCTCCAATGCTCTCTCCC
Organism: Lepilemur ruficaudatus; assembly: GCA_963574885.1. Lineage (NCBI taxonomy): Eukaryota > Metazoa > Chordata > Mammalia > Primates > Lepilemuridae > Lepilemur > Lepilemur ruficaudatus. The sequence continues at coordinate 8,015 of CAUYRT010036735.1, forward strand.
CTACAAGAAGGAGTAAATCCAGACTGTACACAGCCCATGCTGGTAAATGCACAGTGTCATAAACCAAGCGCGAGCCCTCCAGGTGCTTCCTGGGATGTCAGGTTCTCACATGAGGAGAGTGAAACAGTCCCAGAGCAGACAGAGCCACTCTGTGTCCCGATGACCAAACGATGACACAGAGACTGCTGTCGGAGTTCAGAGGAGCAGAACCGGCAACAGTGTGGGACTGACGGTCCTAGAGGCCCTTGGTGGGGAGGAAAGAAGTCCAGCATTTAGCTCCTTGGGGCAAGAAATGTCACTTTCTTCTCTGAGTTCTTCCTCTTTTTTCCTTTGAGTTCATAAGTAAATGTGATTTGGGATGTAACCTGCCTTTACTTGCATGCTAGAAACAGTGACGATAGCAATGACAGAAGTCTAAGTAAAATAATACCTTGCCGATTGTCGTACGGCTCAGAAGTACTACCATCCTCATCCTCAGAGAAAGTGCTTCCATGCTTATCCTTAACCAAGAACATTAGTTCTTGGTTCTTTGCCGTTGGGTTCTTAAACTCGAGCCATTATTTATTGAATTTTATTTTTTTTGTCCATCATTTCTGTTTGGAAGGAGACAGTTTGGGTTTGTATCCTGGCTCTGTCACTTAATGTTTAATAGCTATGTGGACTTGGGTGAGTCACTCGCCCTCCGGGACTCTCCATCTGGACGTGGCAGTAACGTACCTACTTCCTAGGATTGCTGGAAAATTGAATAAGATTAATGCTTGTGAAATGCTCGGCAGAGAGCTGGCGTGGGTTAAGGACTCAGTGAACAGCACGTGGGATCGTTTAAGGATCTGGTTCATGGCTGTGACCAGCTCCAAGGGATTCACACGGGTGGTCTCCTGTCTGGAAGAAAAGTGGGGACATCTCACCCCACCTTGCAGGGTTGCCGCAGGACTGGCTTGCAGTAGGGACTTGAGGGGTATCAGTCGCTCTGCTTTCAATCCCTTCTTATTTGCGGTTGGGTGTTGGTTGTACTGGTCTCATATTGCACCATGGTGCTGGGTTTACCCCACCTACCAGCTGATGTTTGACTGCAGGAAGGAGACAGCCAGCCCCCGGCGCAGCAAAGAATCAGCGGCGATGATCCGGACCGTTGGAGGTGCTGGAGTCAGGCAGCTGAGCTTCATCCCGTGCACCCTACCTTTGCTATTCTTTGAGATGTTTGGCTTAGTCCTCCCAAGGGACAAATGGAGAATGAAGCCTTGCTACCAAGGGTGGCGTGGAATGCTCGAGCGTTCAGGAAATGGAGCCAGAACCTCTGTGTCCCTCTCCTGGCCCCATCGCTTCCCGGCTATGCCATCTTGAGTCCATTATCCTACCTCTTTGCACCCTGGTTTGCTCATCTCTAAAATGAAGAGAGAAAAAAATCGAATCTGCTTCATAGGGTTGCTAATGGATTAAAGGACTTAATACACACCAATAAACGGTTCCCATCACATAGTAATCGCACAATTCACGTTGACTATTTTAATTTATTATGCAACTCATGTAACAGATTCAAGTGGAATTACAGTCTGAGTTCCCAGAGGAAGATAGTTTCTTTTCTGCACCTGTGGCCCTTGGGTATTACAAACTTTAATAAAGATGCAAGCCCCTGCCCTTGTTCTAGACCTTTCCACGTCATTATAGCTTCCTGCCATTGACACATCATTGCTGAGATTAGTAGGTGTTGGAAAAATGTTGTGGTCTGGACTATGCAGCAAAAATACTTGTGGGAGGCCCCTTTGATTAGCTTTATTATTGCTTTTAATGCACTGCACATGGGCAGTCGCACATGTTTGGAAAGAGGCCATATTGGTTTAAAGACAGACGGTCTGAAACTAGCTTTCGTTCGGTTATGGATCCAAAGAATTCCAGCTAATACTCCTAAGGATGGCCACCAGATATTTGGTAGCATTCTCCCTATGACCGCCAATGTTCCTTACATTCTTTCTCCACCCTACACACCCTGCTCTGGATCTCTAAATGATGTTGATGACATAAAATAACATCTGAATTTTAATACTTTAGATTTCATTTTTATCAAAGTTGCACATGGACATAGTTTAGAGGAGTCCGATTACGAAGCTTAGTATGAAAAATGTCCGTGCCTTGCCCAATACCTTCCTATAATTTCCTAATCCCCAGAGAAAATCACTTTCAACTGTGTGCGTTTTTTTTTTTATGGTGCTCACTTAAAAATCTCTCTTTTTTTATTGAGATGGGGTCTTGCTGTGTTGCCCAGGCTCGCCTTGAACTCCTGGGCTCAAGAGGACTTCCTGATTCAGCCTCCCAAGTAGAGGGGACCACAGGTGCGCGTCACTCAACTGTCTCCACCGTTTCTTTTGGTATTAACCGCTGTTGTCTCTAAATAACGTGCTTTTAGTACTATTTCTTTAATTTCACCATTAGGCCTTTTCCACTTTCTTTCCACTCTTGGAGATGAAGCTTTCTCTTTCGTTCACCAAACCTGCATCTCAGCCACCTCTGACGACCTGTTGCCATCACCCTGCACACCTGCCCCCCACCCCGTCCCATTCTCCCAGTACAATCGCGTAGTAAACACGGTGGTGACGTTATTTTGATCACACAACCCTGTTTTCCTATAAAATAGCTTCACTTTCCTGGAGTCAATAGCTGTCTCGCTTTTAGTCGGTTTTGAAAACAATGATCACTCGTGCCCAAACTTCCTTCCGCTCGTCGTAATCTCCTCTGCATGTGTCCAAATTCATCAGGTGCGCTGTGCGTTCATTTTTCAGAAAGCTCTCTGCTTCTGATCGACAGCCTCGTGGTTGTGCTCTGGCCTCGACACCCCCCCTTCCCCCGGCTTCCTCGCATCCCCGGGACGTCCTTGGCCCCTACATGGCGCTGGAACCCCGTCTCCTGGTCCACTCTCCTCACTCACCTTCCCCTCTCCTCACTCCAATTGTTGGAGAACCTTCTCTAGGAGCTTCCTTAGAAGGTGTGCGTGGGAGGTGAGTGGTGTGAGATTGTGCACATCTGAAAATGTCTTTAACGTCACACCGAACTGACGGGCTTAGTGTGAAATGCTCAGGAGTAAACAGTTTTTGCTAAGAATTTTCAAGGCACGACCCCCACGGTCTTGTAGCTTTCAGTGTTGGCGTTGAGATGCCCGAGACCAATCTGATGCCTGATCCTTCCTATGTGGCTTTGCTTTTTCTCCCCTCAATATTCCAATATTTTAGTATCTTTTCTTTGTACCCAGTGATGAGAACTTTACAAAAGTTTTAATCACGTGGTGTGGGTCTCTTTTTGTCTACTGTGTTGGGCACCCAGGCTCGTATCATGTGGAACCTCATGTCTTCAAATTCTGGGGATTTTTTTTGAGTAATCGAAATGATAATAAATGTTTACCCCACATTCTTTTTTTTTTTTCCCCTTTCTCTTTGGAATTCTGGAACAGATTTCTAATTTTCTTTTGTTTTTCATCTTTTTGCACTACTTTCTGGGACATGTTCTCACCTCCACTTACAACCCTTCTACTGGGACTTTAATTTCTGATTTCATGCTTTAAATTTTCACAAGGTCTCTCTTTGTTTTTCCTACTTTTCCATTTTTTTTCCCAAAAGAATACTCTTCTTTGATATATCAGCGATGGCTTTTTGAAGTGTTCATCTTTCTGCATAATTTCCCTTTCCTCCTAGTTGTTCTTCTGTTTGTTTTGGCCTCTGCTTTTTCTGTGAAAGGCTTCCCTTGAGTGTCTGTGGATCCTTTAAGAGCGAGGAAGCTAAAAATGTCTAATTGGATTCTCTGTGTTCGTGGGGAGTGGGCGTGGACTGTTGGTATCTCTGTAGGGTAATCTCGTCGGACCATTTGTTTGGGTAACCCCCACACCAATTTTTCAGTTTTTTTTCCCCACAGGCTTGCCAACTTGTCTAGAGAATATTCTTCTAGTCTCTTGTCTAGATGAAGAGCCACAGATACCAGTATCGTGGAAAGTGAGTGGGACAGAAGGGCTTGGGATCTCATTTTATAGAATGTAAACTTTAATCTAATCCATCTGTTTTCTTTCGCGACCCATCTTTTCGGACTGTGTCTTGGATGCTCCAGTCCAGAGATCTCTTTTGGCTTCTGCAGAGAATAAACCTTCAGATTTCTGAGAGCATAGGGAAGGGACAGCCACGTGGCTGTAGAGAGAAAGGGTCTTTGTTTTTCTTTCTTAAAAGTGATTTTTAACAACATTTCCTGTTTAGAGACCCATCCTTGCTCCCGCTGTACCCAAGGGTCCCCTAAGGTAGCGTCCGAGCCTTTTGGGGATTTGGGTGGTAAAAACCAGATCGAGTTTCCCCGAGTAGAAGATTCCGACAGCTCGACAGAGGGAGATGATAAGTGATCCATACCAACATCTTTGTGAAGTTTTAATCACTGGAGACAAAGGACAAAATACTATATTTCAGGGAGAAGAAGGAAAGCCACGTACAGAGGCTCAAGAATCAGAACAGTCTCAGGCATCTCAGTGTCGATATTGAAAGCTGCAAGACAATTTCCGTTCTTGGGGTAATGCCATGAAAATCCTCAGGAAAAATTATTTGCTGCTAAGAACTGAGAATCCTGGTTTAGAACCAGGGCGGCTGTGTTTTGCAGCACGATGATGCTGTTGATGATTCGACTTACCTGTAGCCGGTAAGCCCATGTCCTTCTTGTCCATCCCCCGCTTCCAAAATGTTATCTCTTCTCCCATCATCTTGTCCTTGTGGATTTATTCCTTAAAACAAATCGCTTTGCTATCATTTTATTGGGGCTCAAGAGAGAGTAGAGACAATGGCACGCTTTCCGATCACCGTCTTTAGCTAGAAACCACGATCGAGGGTTTTTTGGGACATGAAATCTGGAGCATCGACAAGGTACAAGTAAGCATTACATCAAGTGGTCATCTCAGGGGCTATACGCCGTGTAAGCCTATTTTAACTAACTCGTCATTGGCCAACAGTTTCCTGAACCCTCTTTTGGAAGTGCCTTCCATACCTCATGCCATATTATTTTGAGCTTACGTAAAAGCTGGACATTTTGTATTTTGATAGATTTGATTTTTAAAGGCACTGAAATGCCACTATGGAAATGAGGCTTGTAAAAAAGGCTTAGATCCATACCAGCGGGGCACATCTCTTCTTGGGAGGTAGAAGATGAAGTTCAGAGGGCAGCATTGTGCTTAGTGCCATGTAGCAGCAGCGCAGATTTGGTGAGCAGAAAGAAGACCCTTGGGTGGAAAACTGTGATTCTCAGATGAAAACCATTCCCGCCTTCCTTCCGCTTGAGCTGGGCGACACAGCATGCTCTCTGACGTTGAGGAAGGGAGAAAAACCCTCCTTGGCCTCCTTCTTAGGCGGCGAAGTGGGGCCCGTGAGTTGGCAGCTTTTCTCTGGGAGTTCACGAACCTCCTGCCTCCTGCCGGGGAGCCAGCGGCCAGGCTGAAGAACAAAAACGGGCAGAACAGTCCATCCCGCGTGGATCTTGGGTCTGAAGCAACCTGCAGCCTCACGACGATGGCAAAGTGGACAACTCTGGGTGGAAGTGGCTCGTGCAGGTGGTTGGCCAAACAATCAGTGGTGGTGGGAAAAAGCTAAGTTTGATTGACTTGGTCAATGCGTAAAAGTAGTTTGAGCTCTGGGGGCGCAGTTCTCACCAGACCACGGCTTCGATTTGCACAATGGAAGAAACAAGAAGCTCCACGACAGGCACTGGGTGCTGCGTCTCTACATGAGCCGTTAACAAGTTAGCACCAGGGCAGCTTTTGCAAATGAGAGATTCCATTTCCTTGTTTATGTTGGAAATCTCCCTGGGTCTCTGTCAGCAAATGTGCTGTAACATTCTTTCCGCGTTGGGCAGCTTTCAGTGTGTTTGTTGTTTTTATTTCTTTTGTTCTTGCTGTTGGCCTTCGGAGTGGCCATCTCTCTGAGGCAGAGAGAAGCTCTTGTCCAGGCTTGGTGTGGCCTCCTGGGGGCGGGGCGGGGTGGGAGTGGAGTGGAGAAGGGATCACCGGGTAGCCTGAGGATGCCCAGTTCAATCTGAATTGCAAATAAACAATAAGTAGCTTTTTTTTAAAAGTATAAGTATGTCCCAGATATTGCGTGGGACATAGTTATACTAAAACAGTACTCTTGTTTATCTGGGATTGAAAGTGAACTGGGGTGCCCTGTATTTTTATTTGTTAAATCCAGGCAGCCACAGAGGCCCTCTGGTGTGGGGAGGAAGGGTCTGTGGGCCTGAGACATTTTCAGGGCTATAGGAAGGGGGCTAGTTTTGTCACCCTCTTCTTTCCCTGGGACGGACTAGGGTTTAACGTGAAGCTGAGACTTGATTTTCTTTAGGGCTGGGATCAGGGTGAGGAGAGTGAGCCACTCTCTTTGGGTACAAACCCAGTACAGATTTATACCTGGTGCACAGTATTTGAATGAATCACGTGCATTGAACTTAAGATTTTGTGCATGAACAAGAGTAGGGTCAGACTCTTTGATTGACCAATTTTACCTTCCTGAGTTTATCCTAAGATACTTAATCTTGAATTTGAGCAGAGTATTTGACATTGATGTTTACCATAGAGTTGTTTATAACAGCAAAAAATGGCACCTACCTAAATACAACAATAGGTGAATTATTAACTAAATTATGGAACAATTGCATGATAAAATTATGCACAGTTACTAAAAAATCGTGTTGTAAGAGAATATTTAGCAACATAAGGAAATGTCCATTTTATTAGATCTTTGGGTAAAAAAGAGATTACACAAGAATGAATAAAGGCTCTGCTGGGTTAAATATTGTAAGATATTTACTTAGAGAAGGTAAAATTACTATGTTTACTATAAGATACAAAACTTTGGCAACTTCTGTGAGTACAGACACTGTCGCCTCTACTCTTGTGACGGGAAATTTGCACTTTCAGACCCACCAAACCATAAGCAAATCCAACCATTCAGAACCCAGGCTTGGTGATCACCACTGGGTCACCCAGAAGATTGTTTGTGCAGCTGTCAGAGTGCAGAAAGCGAATCATAGAGCATTGCTGTCGCGCTGTGTCAAGAACGCTTAGTGCTTATTAGGGCTTTTGAACACCTCACACTTGCTCTTGCGTGTCATTTGTAGCCCATCTCTTTCTCACCTGTTACTATTCCATAGCCTTGGTTTTTTGGGTCCCACCTTCTAAACTGTAGGACAGCGTGGATAAGCCAAAGGGGTTATACATGGTAAAAGTGAATTGGTCGCCAGTTAATAATAATGAATAATATTGTGCCTACTGCAAAAATATACATAAGTGGGGTATACGTAAGAATTTGTAAGGGACAAAAAACTAATTAGGTCATGCACAAAGCGTAAGAACAGGCGACTGGAAGGGTGCAGCTTCTCTCCTGCAGACCTTCGACGGGAGCCCTGCCAGCTCTTGATCTGCTCGCGTGGCCTTTTCTTTCCTCCCTAACCTCCCAAGGATGCTGCTTCACGCTCTAGACAAGAAAGGGGCCAGCGTTAGGGTGAACGTCAGAGAAACCCAGAGAGGAGAAGGGGAGTTCTTTCAAAGCAGCACATAATGGGCTCACACACAAAGGCAAGGAAGGCCCACAGGACCATTAAGGAGATTATTTCACACCACGTTTAACCACCAAAGGAGCCCGCGCAAGAGCTGGTGTCGATGCAGTTCCGAGTAGGTTCTGCCTTCATTTACGTGAATTCTGTTCTTTTCCAAACCCTGCACCATTCTTTCTCCTTCTGAGTCCAGGGTTAGCCATCAGGATGCCACTGCATGCGCGACCTTCATGTTTCTCTGGGTGAAAAGTCTTTCAGTGTTTTGACATTTTCTTTGAAGCAGTGGGGTTGCCGGTGATGAAAACACAAATGTAGATCAATAACGGTTCACATCTACCCTGCTGGTTTTTTCCAGTATTATCTACCTTTTTCCTTTTGGGAAAGAACAGAATTAAATGTCTTCCTGGGGGGTCTCTACCAGAGTTTTTCTCTTTACAGCTTCACCAACTAGTGCTTATTACTGGTCTCGAGTTTCTCCCACTTGCTCCTACCGTGTCGTTGGTGGCCCGTCTCTTACCTCTGCATTGTTCCATTGCCTTGATTTTTTGTTCCACCTTCTAAACCTCAGGACAAGCCACAGGAGTTATCCCAAGGTCTCAGTTTACTACCTTTTTAGTTTGCTTGCTTTTGAAAGGATTATCCTTGCAGTGAACCAACAAACCAATTTTGATCTGATGGTAGACAAGGGCCAGGTGGCACAAAAAGAGAGCAGGATACTCAGAAGGTGCTTGGTGGCCGGATATGACAAGTTGGTGCTTCTTTGTTTGTTAGCCTTCGGTAGAGAGCTGCCCCTCCTGCAGCCATGGGGAGCGTATTGAGAGGATTTTAAGTAAATACCATCATGAGGCCAGTGTGTGCAAACTGTCAATTTGTATTTCTATGATGTGTGGCTGTGCCGAAGCAGGCATCATGAATCATTCAGGATTACCCTCCCGGAGAGCCTCTAATTCTGCCTGAAGGATTAGGGAAGCAGGGTTCAAATGCCATTCATCAGCCCTGTCTTTCAGGGAGCACTGGTAAAGCCATCCCATGCCCGCCCTCCAGTTGAAGCTCTCCATTTCCAAGTCTCACAGAAAGGTCACCTAAAGGTAAGGGAATATTTTTGTCAAGGTACACAGTCCTGCTCCCTAAGCTGGCTTGGGAAATACTTTCTGGGACAGAAGAGAGAAAGAGGAGGAGGGGAAATTCATAGGGAGAGGAAAGGAGATGGTTCAATGCCCTGGGCATTTCTAAATAAGGTCTTCCTGAATCAGAGATACTCATGCCACTCCATAAGGGGCTGGATAAGGTCTTCGGGTAAATCCATCTTGCCACCTGTTTGTGAGCTAAGAATGGTTTTTACATTTATAAATGGTTGTGAAAAAAATGAAGAATAATATTTCATGACTTGTGAACATGATATGAAATTACAATTTCAGCATTCATGAATAAAGTTTTATTGGAGCATGGCCATGCTCATTTATCTGTGGCTTGGGTGGTGACCGCAGGGACCTTGTGGCCTGCCAGGTACGGACTAGGGTTTAACGTGAAGCTTTTGTGAAAGCTCTCTGCTTTCACAAAAGACATTTGCTGACCCCCTGGCTTAGCTCATAGACATTATGTCTCAATGATCCAGATTGTGATAATGTCTAAAAACCCCGTGTACGTGAAATTGTGCCCACAATGACAATCCAGTTTTCCACTTATCAGTGTGTATGTTAAAGTCCTTTGATTGTGTCTGGTTATTAAACCAAGAAAAAATGGGAGATTTTGCTACCTCATCTTCAGGGGTTGTTCCATACTTGAGTCATATTGCCACGGTGCACTGGTTATGAAATCGTTTAACAGTTTGTTTCTGAACAGGTTTGGAGCTATCCAAGTTGACTTGAGGGCCAGATATTACTGTGCAGCTCTTTGGCCTTCACATTTATGTTGTCTTCTGACAAACCAAAGTTCTTTATTTTAGTGTGGTTGAATTTAACCATTTCCTTTATGGTTTGTCTTTATATGTCATGTTTTAAAAAAACAGTTTCTACCTTCAGGTCATTAAGATATTTTCCTCTATTTCCTTCTAAAAGTTGTATAGTTTTGCTCTGTAAATGTAGATATTTAGTCAACCTGGAATTGGCTTTTATGTATGGTAGTATTTATTAATTTCCAAAAACTCAAGAGCTTCCCAGTTATATTTTTGTTTTTGATTTGTGGCTTAATTACATTGTGGTGAGATAATGCCAGCTCTGTGATAATCTCTGAAATTCGTTGAAACTTGCTTTTAGGTCAGTTTGTGCAAAAGCTTGTAAAAAACATGTGTTTTGCAGTACTTGGCTGAAGTACCCTCTATGTTTCTATTAGGTAGGGCTTGTTGATCATGCTGTTTGAAGCTTTTATAGTCTTTCTTATTTTTATTTACTGGATATATCAGATGCTGAGTGAGTTGTGTAAAAAATCTTGCTCTGTGATTTTAGGTTTGTTTATTTCTTTGTCCTTATTGTTTTGTTGGGTTTTGCATTATGTATTTTAAGATTGTGCTGTGAGGTACAAGTAGCTATAAGACGGTTATATCTTCCTTGTGACTTTATCTTCTCATTTTTATGAAGTGATCATTTTAAAATTAAATATTTGATATTAATATAGCTTACACCATATAGCTTTGCTTTTGGTCATTGTTTAAATGTATATTATTTTGTATTCTTTTACTTTTAACCTCTTTATGTCTTGTTTTAGATATAGAGATATTAAAAGCTCGAAAGCAGATTATGGTAGAAATTCATTTAATTTTATTTGGCATATCAATCTTTGCCTTTTAACTGGAAGCATTTAGCCTGTTAACTACGAATGTAATTACTGAGGTATTTGTGTTTAAATCTTTTATGGTATTTTGCGTTTTCTATTTGTCCCTTCTTTCCTTTCTTGCCTTCTTTCTCATTCTACTTTTTTGTCTAATAGTTTGGGAGCTGTATACATTATTTCTAATGTGTCACTGGCCTAGAAATTAAAACATGCTTATTAATTTAACAATACCTAAGCTAATTGATATCTTCATCTTTCTCTCAAAGCTACAAGAATCTTAGAACTCAACAACTGCAATCACATTTCTCCTATTTTATATGATATCACTGTCCTGTGTTTTAATTCATTTTTTAACCTCTCAGGACATTACAGTCTTCGTTTTGATGTCCTATATACGTTCTCTGTTACAGTTTAGAATTTCTGTCTGGGATCACTTTTCTTCTTCTTGACATACATCCTTTGAGTTTTCTTAGTAAGTTCTGCTGATGGCAAACTGTCTGTTTTGCATGTACTTGTTTTGTCTTCATTCTTGAAGGATGTTTTTCCTTGGTATAGAATTCTAAGTTAATAGTTGTTTTTTTTTTTTTTCCAGTACATTGAAGTTGCTATTTTAATGTCTTCTATTGCTGCTGTTGAGAAGCTAGCTAGCTGTTAGTTCCTTGCTCCTTTGAAGATTATCTTGTCATTTCTTTTTGGCTGCTTTAAAAATATTTTTCCCTTTGGTATTTTGCATATTCACTTTGATATGCCTAACTGTGGATTTCTATTTATCTTGCTTTAGAGTCACCTGTCTTCTTGAATTGATGGCTCTTATCATTTCTATAAAGTTCTTATCAATTGTCTCTTCAAATATTGTCTCTTCAACATTCTTTTTCTGTCTTTCCCTAGAGCTCTAATTAGACTCTAACAATTAGTCATCGTTTTATCTCCGTATCTGTTATTCTCTCTTTCTTTTCTCCATAACTTTATCTCTCTTGCTTTGGTCTGGATAATTTCTTCAGATGTATCCTTCATTTCATTAACTCTTTCTTCAGCTGTGTCTACTCTGCTGTTACATCTGTCTTTTGCTTTAATTTTAATTATTATTATTTTTATTTCTAAAAGGTCTGTTTGGTTATTTTTCAAATCTGTGTAATAATTCTTTATACAGTTTTAGGCTCTCCAAATATTTTCAACTTTGTCTTTCATGAATTAGACACAGTCAACACTGTTATTTAGTATTCTGCATGTGATAATTTCAATATCTGAAATCTTTGATGGTCTTTTCTTCTGCTTGCTGGCTCTGCCCTCCCTCTCTGGTGAGCTGGTGGCTGTGGAGCTGTAGCAGCCAGCCTTCAGGGTGGCCCCCCGGGTCCCTGCTTCCCCTGTTCACACCTTTGTGTAATTCTCCCCCCACCCTCATTGTACAGCAGAGCGACATGTCACTTCTGAGATGAGGTTATAAAAGGTTTCGGTTACTGCCTTGGGCACTCTTCACTCATGGGCTCTCTCTTCTCTCTGTCACTTGCTTCCAGAGGAAGCAAGTTTCTATGTTGTCAGCAGCCCTAGGAAGAGACCTCTGTGGGAAGGAACTGAGGCCTCAACCCAACAGCCAGCAAGGGACTTAGATCTGCGAATGCCTTGGGCGGGGAGCTTGGAAGACTGGTGGATCCTCCGAGGACAGCGGTCCTGGTGGACCCCTCGATTCCGGCTTCACAAGTGACCAGTTCAGCCATTCTGGGATTCTGGACCCCCAGAGAAAATGTTTGCTGGAAGAATAATGTTTGCTGTTTGAAGTCGCTAGGTTTTGAGTAATTCATCAACTGATAGCTAATAAAATACCATTGACAGCAAACGCTCGTGATTTTGGGATATGCAGAATGTGGGGAGGGAACAGGGTCTTGCGTCCTTATTTCCTTCATTATTCCTAGGGATGATGGCACATCTGGGGAAGAGAGGGGACGGTGGGGAGGGGGTGGGGCTTAAGAGAAATTTGAAAGAGAAAGAGGAGAGTTAGGGAAGGAATGTTCTCTGATGACCTCAAGAACATTTGTGCGAGATGCCCAAGAAAATGCTAAGGAAACAAGGCTGTGCCCTTGATATAGAGCAAAGAAAGCAGCAGCCAGACCCCTGCAGAGTGCCCTGGGGTGGCATCCCCCCTTCATAACATGCACGCACACACATGTATGTGCACACATATACATGCACACACTTTGGACAATCATTCTGGGCTTCCGCTAGCCTGTACTGAATATTTGTGTGAACTAGAGGAAGGGTCTCCTCTGAACGGGAAATTTAGAGTAAGGAGCCACCTCAGGCTTGAAAGCACCCAGTGGCCACTTACTAAAAATGGAAGAACTCTTCTGTCTTTGGTTGGGTTCATTTAGTTCTCTTTGCTTAGATAGATTTCTGATGTCTTGGACAATATGATTTTAGCAATTTTTCTGGCTATTTAAAGTTGTTGCATCTGGAGCAATGTTCTATTGCTTCCTACTACATTTTACCTGGAACCACAGTCTAATTAAGCCATATTTTCTTTTTCTTCTTTGTTCTTCTTTTTTTTTTGAGACAGAGATCATATTTCACTGCAGCCTCAAACTCCAGTGATCCTCCTGCCTCAGCCTCCCGAGTAGCTGGGACTCCAGGTGCACAACACCATGCCCGGCTAATCTTTTCTATTGTAGTAGAGATGGGGTGTTGCTTTTGCTCAGACTGGTCTCAAACTCCTGACCTCAAGGGCTCCTCTCTCCGTGGCCTTCCAGAGTATTAGGATTATAGGTGTGAGCCATTGCGCCCAGCCTAAACCATACTTTCTAATTATAAGCATTAATTTTGGCAGACAGATCTTATAAAATGGGGAGGGGTAGCATAGGAAATAAACAAAAGGTCTTATTGTTTGGGGAGTGTGATGCTTGAAAGAGTAAGCCCTTTTATTGTAAAGTCTTACCCTCTAAAGAAAGCTCTTACTCAGATATTTAGGCATGCTCTGTGTAATGAATGTGTATATTTAATGCAAATGACTCAGGGGGACCTTAATTCTTACTTGCTTTCTATAATCTTAGGTAGTTATCTCATGTAGGCAGAACAAACTGAGGAGTCTACAGGTGACTGTAGATAATTTGGGTGAAGTGTATATCATACACAAATGAAAATGTTTACCAAAGCACAGAATATATTGCATCCTAGAATATCTGGTAAATTAACTTGTCGGAAGTACAATTCCCTATGTTTCAACATTCCATTTCTCCTTTCAACTAGGATTTTTCTGGACCATAGGATGCTGTTAATTAAAAAGAGCAACCCCGTCTTGGACTGTTGCACCCTACGTTATCTCTTTGTGGACAGTTTAGGTTTGCATTATGGCTTGAAGTTGCCGGCACACTGATTGTTCTGCTGGGGGGCAGTGGCGCTGCTGTATTTTAGGTTGTAACTGGCAGTCAGTAGGTACTGGGCTGTCATCTGATAGTCTTGGTGAGTGTTACAGAGTCCTGTGTTGATGTAAGGGAGCTCCTTCTTTTTACAGATAGTAAAACAGACACAGAAAAGCAAAGCAACTTGCTCTATGTCTTGCAGCTCGTGGGTGTCTGAGTCAAGCTTAAAATCAGGGTGTTGGTCTTCTGGCTTTGCTATATTTCTACAGTTTTTGCCCCACAACTTCACAATTTTCACTTAATCTTACTTCTTAACATTGAATGTGCTGATGTTGATGCAGTTGTGAATGCCGTCAGATCTGGAAAATCTTTTGCAAATAGATAATAAAAATAAGCACCTTCCTTAAAGAAGAAGGTCACACTTTCCACAAAATCAGAACAGGTGGGACAGCAAGTCCTTCAGAGATTCCCTTCCATAGACCTTCTGTAGGTGAATGACACTCTCCTCATTCTATTTGCTTTGGATCGTTCAGCTAAAATCTTGACTTACGCATCTATTACGCTAAGTGGTTAGAAAAACAGTAGGGGGGATTCAGCCTTATTGCATTTTCCGTTAGGAGGATATCCTTAAATTATATCGAATTCTTGCCTTAGAAAGCACCATATGGCTCTTTTGCCTTTGCGGTGACTGCTTCTCCACGCAGGCTACTCGGAAAGTAATTAAATTGAACAGACACTGCCCTTGATTTAAAGTCAGAGGGGGAAGCAGTAAATTGAATAGAAATGACAGTTCTTTTTTAGTTTTATTTTATTTTTTTCTTTTAAAGGCTAGGCCAAGCTTAGAGAAAACGTAAATATCAGATGGGAACGGCCCTAAGTAGTCAAGGAGAATGATTTGGTTGGCGAATACGATTTATTCCCTTTTGCTTGAACTCTTTCTTCCCAGGCAAGTAACCGTCGGACTTTGTGGTTTCTTGTCACCCTGGTGCAGAGGCTCTCAAACCTTTTCTTGCAGGATTTTTTTGCTGGTCCGTTTTCAGGTTGAAGGGGCAAGTGCGACAGAGGCTGGGAAATGAAAGATGGGATTGTTTCCTCGTCATCCTGTACCCTTGCCACCTGGCGACGGTGTTTCTGATGAGTGGAGACACATAAAGGCCATCTCAAGGCAACGGGCTCGTTTATTTCCTGGGGGTCAGGCACCAGGAGGACCAGGAGGGCAGAGGATCTATTGAAATGTGACCCTCTTTGGAATAGGGGCGAGAGTCCCCAAGCATGGAGCGGGTTCGAAGGAAATGACTTGAAGGGAACATTCATAGAGTTTTGAAATCAATCGCTAAAAGTAAAAAAAAAAAAATGCTCATTTTCCAGAACAAAGTATCATTTAAATGCTTCCAGGGGTGAAGAAGAGAAAAAAGAGAAGAGAAGAAACATCCTCATCAAGCCATAGAAATAAAATGAAAATCCAAAGGGAAAAAGAATCAAATGTCACCGCTCGAATCTGCAGCCACGTAGAGAGAGTCATGACTCTCGGAACGTTTAGATCGAACTTTTCATAGCACGCCCTACTCAATTCGATTTTGCTTTTAATGACTTCCTTTTCACCTCTCACCAAATTCTTAACCTCACGCACATCACAGAAGAAATCACCGGGCACGTGATGGGTCTGTGTGGACGAGAAGACGAAGCCGGGACGTTGGTGGAGAAACCGGTGTTTCTCCATGTTCCCATTCTTCTGGAACAGTTAGGGGTGGAAATCGTTTCACCTTTGCACTTAGAATAAAGCAACCCAGCGTCAACAGTAAGTTGGCCTCTCGTGCTTCTTTGGTAAGCAAGAGCTTCTGCCTTCGAGTCCAATTTCCTAGTCTGCAGGTCAGAGAGCAGGCTTCTGCAACTCTGGGAAAGGTGAATGCAGAGTTGGAGGGAAGAGAGACGGCCAGGAGGGACTCGGGGTGAGCCCTGGCAAGGCTACTAACTGTCGTTCAGGGGATGCCAACTTCCCTCTTTAGGCCACAGTTTCATTGCTGCGAAACAAAGGGATCAGAGTTCACGATCTCTAAACTCCTCTTAGCTCTTAGCTGGCTGCACGTCAACCCCTCCTCACACCCGCTCAGGGGCAGAAGTGGTGGGATCACACATGAGTTCAAACGCAGAGGCAGCGTCTGTTTGGAGGGCATGGCCTCAGATGGGCCTGAATGTAGCCCGGGAACCTGAACCAACATAGGTGAATTATTTTTTTTAAGCAGCTCCTGTATTTCAGGAAAGGGAGGAACAAAATGAGGGAATGCTTTTCTGCAAAAGGGAATTGACCTGCAATTTGCAAAGAATAAGAAAATGTTGATGTTTTTGTTCAGGAGGGGCCGATAACTTTCCCATGCAAAATGTTTGCAAGTTACTGTCTTTCTAGATTTTTCAGTTATAAAATAAAGAGTTTGGGCTGGAGGTCTAAAGCACCATCTCCGAACGTGCATTTCGCAGAGAAATTTCAAGAGCTGATAAGAAGTGTCTGGGGGGAGGGGGAAGGACTCCGCTTAAACATTAGGTTACATGGGCATCATTATTATTGGACTTCTGGAATATTTTAATATGCTCACAGCACACCGGAACTTTAAAGGTGGGAATAGAGACTATCGCATTTACTAAACTTGTTTAATTATAGAATCCCTCTGCCTCACCAATAATTGTTATTATTATCTTAAGCAGCTGGTGTTCTGAGGAGGGTAGCTGGGGGAATAGTGCCGTAAGGAGCCCATGCTTTTAACATTCACTTAATTTCTAGGAGAAATGTCTCCTCTATGGATCAACAAAGGGGATTCGAGTTAGAGGTGTTGGAGAACTTTCCGTTGTGAAACCATGCCACGGTTGGCCAAGGAAGATCGTGGGATTTTTCCCTCTCCAGGCTTGGTCCCCTTGTCTGTGGACGGTGGTTTGGGTCCTCATTCAACCAGCACTTTCTTAAGGATTTTTGTTAAACCCTCTGATTTGTGAATGAAAAAAAAAAATCGAACTTTCCAACGCAGCGCTGAGAATTAGAAAAAGCGAAATAAACACTCATGTCAAACCAACCACGGTTTCATGCAACCATTGGAGTAATATTCTGAAGTTTCTGTTCTTCCCTTGTGCCTCACGTTGCGGCCAAGAACTCAGCATTAGCATATACATGCAATCTGTGGGTGGCGTTTCTTACCTGCCCTGTTATGTAACCCTCGTTACTCATTAGGATGTGGTGTTCTTTCTGTACAGCCTCAAACGTTTCTCAGGCAACAGAATTGTACGTGATCGTTGGTAGAATAGTATTCGAGCTTATTAAAAAGTTTTTCACATTTGCAGATTGTTTTCTTTTTTTTTTTTTTTTTAAAGGTATATGCTGCATTCACTGAACTGTGTTAAAGTGCTTCTTCTGTTTTGGCAGCTTTCAGTTTGAAAAGAAATCAATTGTCTGAAAAATGTAGGTTAGCATACCACCAGGAAAGTCCCTCCCCGAAGCACAGCAGACGGCTGAGCAGGAAGCCCGCTGGCCAGCACAGATTGCTGCTACCTGCGTCTCTGCGTCCTCCCGGCGTCTGCATCTCTTCCGACGGCCGTGAAAAGCCAAGTAGACGATGAGCAAGGAAGGCTGGTGCTGCGGATGTTCTCCACCGGCCCGTGCGCATTTCTGATAAGTGCAGGTCTGTATTACCCCACAGTCACGGCTCCAGGGGCAGAGGTGGCGCCCAGTATTTATTTTTGAAGGAATGAATGAGCGGATCGTACGGACCCTGGTATTGTGAAAAGACGTGCATGTGAATTCCGGCATCGTCAATAACCAGCTGCCTGTTCCCGGAGAGCCCGGCCCTTCTGGGCTGTGGTTTCCTCGTTGACTTAGATGAGGGCTCCTCTTCCAGGAAAGTAGGCTCCGTTTCGTGCAGAATACAGTCGAGTTTTGTCGCAGAGATATGGGTCCATTTCTGCGCCATTTCTGCCCCTGTCCTTCCCCTGGATTTTCCAGAATTTGCAGCAGAAAGAGGCATGAAACTCAACTTGGCACCTTCTTTCTGTTGCACTCTTTACCCTGAGCTCTAATCTTTTTCTCTTTGGCTACCATGGACCTCATCCCTCCCTCCCTCAGACATAAAAAGATCTCAGATAAAAATTTAAATATACATATAAGAAAAAATAATAGAAATCATTTGCTAAGAGCTTACTACATTCCAAGTAATTTTCATGCTGTATTTTATTTAATCCGCACAATCGTGTTGTGGTCATGATTATTCCCATTCAATAAATGAGCTCATGGGGTTAATGGCGTTGTCATTTATGCAATGTGACACAACTAGAAAGTGCCAGAGCTAGGACTAGAGCCCCACGCTCTACGTCTGCAAAGCCGTGCCGTCGCCTCAATGGACCAGGTGACCAGGTCACCGTCAACGTCCATTTCTGCTCTCTAATTCTCTGCGCCTACGCTGCCATCGTCTTTTCTGTCTAGCGTGTTACTCTTTGTGCTTTAGCTCCTCTAATTTCTCTTAGCTCCCCTAATTTTACAGTCACAGTAGCAGCGGCAATCCTCTGTTCTGGCGTGGCAAATACCGAGACGCTTATTTGTTAAGTCTGGGTTGGAGCCAGATGTCACCGTGGTGTGTTTCTGGGACCTCCTCCAAGTTGGGGGCCAAGTTTTATTTTATCTTTTTATATCTAGAATAACCTGTGGGGTCAGTTTTGCGATTGCTGCTATTTGCCAGGCAAAGAAACTGAGGCAAACAGAAGCCACACAGCTACTAAACAGCGAAGCCAGTCTTGAATCTAGGGCTTTTGTCTAGAAGTCAAGTGCCGTTTTCACTCAACGTTCGTGCATGGTAGGCATTCGGTAAATATCCGTAGAATGAATGAATGCACGACTGTGATGTGAATGCATGATGCCTCAGTGTGTTTCCCGTGCTCTCGAAACATCTCTGTGGACCTGCTGTGTCACAAAGCCCAGACGTTTGCAGGAGAATCCAGAACAAAGATGAAGAGAGGCTGAGGCGGGAGGATCGCTTGAGCCTGCGGTGACTCCATCCAGCCTGCGCGACGCAGCGAGGCTCTGTCTCTAAACAAACAGAGTCCAAGGGAAACACCTTGGACGTTGGCATTCACTGGCAAAGGAGCAGCCGTGTGCTGTCGTTCTGCGGGGCGCACGGCAGTGTGAAGCTGGAGGATGGGTTGTTGCCAGTATAGACGCTCTGGTCCAGGTGAGACCGTGCAACCAGGATAGAGAAAACTGGGACGTTTTGCTAACATTTGCCAAGGAGGATCAGCAGATGCTGGCTGGGATGAATAAATTCTTCCCCACTCGGTGAAGAATACCGTGCTTGGATAGGAACATTCCTTAGCAATCAGACTCCGGACTAATAATCCCTCCTCGCCGCTCATTCTCCACCCATCTCATGGACCCTTCACAATAACGTGAAATGGGATTTCCATAGAAGAAGAGAAATAAAAGCTCAGAGTGATGAGGTGACATTAATAGAAACAGCGACCTGTACGTCTCTCGCTAGAAAAGAAAAACCCTTAAGCAGCGTTGAAAAAAAAAATAGTCTTCGCTAAAGTGTCTCATTTCGGCACTTAAATATCTTTTCAGATATTAATTTAACGTGGATCTCAGGTTGTAGTTGTGGTGGCTCCATGCATATTTTACGTAAAACTTGTTTAATCACAATAATGACGGGCTTCATTCTCCATGCTTCTCCCAACTTGGGACCTACTTCCCCAAGATTATTTATTGATGGACTTTTAAAAAAGACACATACTTAGTGATGGCTTTTCTTTTCCTACTGGTCTCCACCAATATGAAAACATTTATTTTTCCACCCTCTTTGGGGCCTCCCTGGAATCAGGAGCAGGCCACCTCCTTCTTCTGCCTCCATATTCTTCCCCAGAAGATGCGGAAAATAAGAGTAGCTGTCACATCGGAGAATCTGTACAGAGCAATCACGAGTGTTCGTCATTTTTTAATCTGTTGTGGTCTCCTAAGAAATGCTGTGGGCAACAGGATACGTACCTTGAATCGTTTTTTCCAGTCGAGGATAAAGGAGAAAATTTCCTTGGGTCATCTCTTGTCATTGTCATCATCATCATTGTCATCATCATTATCAATGAACATTTATTGAACATTTATCCTAAGTAAGACCTGCTGAGATGAGAGGAAGCCTAAGATGTCAGCTTTGTAGCAGAGAGGTTTATGATTTAATTGGGAAGACCACATATGCTAAAAGATTGGCTGTCAGTGCAGTTTCCTAAGATAAATGCTGAGTGCACACTGGAGCTACTAAGACCTATGAGAAGTCAGAGGGGAGAGACCACAGAGAACACGGTGTGCGAAACAGGAGGCTACTACTGGCCTTGAGGGATGAGCAGGTGGCCCTGGTGGTCAATGACCCAGTGCTGTGTCTGTTGGCCAAGGATTAGGGAGCACTTAGCTATGGAAAGGAGAGGCATCTCGAGGCCCAGCCCTTAGTCACACTGTGTTCCAGCCATCGCAACTAACCAGTGATAGCTCCTTATCATTGTGTGTTTTCAATTCCTCTGCCCTTTTTTTTTTTTTTGGATTCAGGAGACATTGATAGCACTAAGGACTAAAGCCAGTTGGTTAAGTGGTTAAGTTGTTTGTCATGATGTTTATTGTCGTTAACGAGATGAGGCTAGATACTTGAGATAGGTGACATCTTTGTATCAACAGAGGTTGAAGAGAAAATGAGTTTGGGCTTTTGTAATCTCGAACACGGCAGCCAGTGAAATAAGATTCACATAGCATCTCCGGAATTGTTTATAGCTGACTTTCATTTCGCAATGTGTTACACACCCTGTGTCCCAACCCACTCGCTCTCCATCGTGAACGACTCACTCCTCTTACACCTGTGGCCGACAGCCCTGCTGGCGGCTCTCCTCCAGGTTGCACACTGACCATTGTGCACAGATTCTCTGCAATGTGTGACTTTGCAATTCATTAGCTTTGGGACTTGATGCAAATCACTGTTACCCGATATAGATCATGAAATAGCTTGGCTGGACCAATGTAGTTCAACCTCCCCGTTTCCTCCTGCAGAATTTTCTGTGGACTCACAAAATAGTAGAGTTTTCTGATGAAGACAGAGGCGAAACTGGGATTAAGGAACCTGAAGCCCTGCCGACGGGCTTTTTCCTCTCCAGAGCATTGTGGAAACTAGGTGGGAAGCCACTGAATCAGAGGACCTTAAAGTCTCTCCCAGGGATAAGATTTGAATATTCTACTTCTGTGTTCATAGAAACAGGTAAAACACTGGAATCAGGTTGATATCCTGGCATGTCATTGAAATGAAATGCCGTGGAGGTTCCATTTGTTTGAAAAACTCCATGTCACCTAGAGGGAAGGGACTTGATTTAACTTGGGAGCTCGCATTGTGTTTGAGCTGGGATTTGATCCAGTATGTTTGTTTATTAGCTGAGGGTCAGTGCGGTTGTTAGGAAAGGCCTTTAGCGGGGGAAACCGCCTGGGTAAAGTCCCGAAGTGAAGGGAAAATTGCACAGTTGAGAACCCGAAGGAGGGTCAGGCGTCTGGAGGACAGAAATGGAAGGTGAGAGGGGTAGACCCAGCAGGTGGTTCAGGCCACGCTGATGATTTGGGTCTTTAGTCTCAGGGTAGTGGGCAGATGCTGCAGGGGTTGAAAGTGGGCAGAAATCTCTGAGAGAAAAGGAGCTGCTATCTTTTGAGTACTAACTCGTGCCAGGCTCTGGAACTTTATTTTAGCCCTCCCTCCCGGTAAGTCTGTGAGATAGGCACCACTGTCTCCATTTTACAGATAAGCAAACTGAGGCTTTCAGAGATGAAGACACTTGCTTGTGTTTACACATTCAGTAAGGACAGTGGGACTGAGCTATTCACACAACTCTGCCTGGTTCCAGAATTCTTTTTTTTTTTTTTGAGACAGAGTCTCACTCTGTTGCCCGGGCTAGAGTGCCGTGGCGTCAGCCTAGCTCACAGCAACCTCAAACTCCTGGGCTCAGCGATCCTCCTGCCTCAGCCTCCCGAGTAGCTGGGACTACAGGCATTTTTTTTCTATATATTTAGTTGGCCAATTAATTTCTTTCTATTATTAGTAGAGACGAGGTCTCGCTCTTGCTCAGGCTGGTCTCGAACTCCTGACCTTGAGCAATCCACCCGCCTCGGCCTCCCAGAGTGCCAGGATTACGGGCGTGAGCCACCGCGCCCGGCCGAGAATTCTTTCTCTTCCCATTGTCTAGAGCCTCTCGAGAAGTAAGAATCCAGGCCTCCTCCCTGGCCTTCCTCGCAAACAAAACATCTGCGGATGTTTACGTGAAAGCTCGGTGAGTATTTGTTGAATGAATAAATCAATGAAACAGTATTTATCAAATTGCAATGGTGTCTCACAGTCCCAAGGCCAAGGGTAATTTAAGTAAAGTTAAAAAAAAAATCTATTTATATTAAGGAGTCATTGTTAAATTTTTATGAGTGATAATGGCATTGTCATTATGCTCTGAAAAAGAACTCTTATCTTTTGGAGATACACTCTGAAATGTTTACAGATGAAACAACAGGTTGTCTGATATCCACTTCAAAAATAAAGAGTGGAAGTGGGGAGTTTAGATTAGACAAGATCGGTCGTGGTTCGGTAAGTGATGACACTTGATGTGTCCGCATGGGCTCATTTCACGATTTTCTCTTTTGTATACATTTAAGATTTTTCATACTCAATTAAAAAAAAAATTAAGTTTCAGTGGGACAGAAAGATAAAGAGAGTAGACGTCCATTGCAAGGGAAGTCTCCTATAGTTTCTTGGTTTTTTAATGGCATTTTCCTTATTTTCACCAAACTGAGTGCAAAACACAACTCCCCAATGGAAGTACTTTGGGGGAGGGTATTTTCTTTATCATTTACCTTTTGAAAGTTCACTCTCTTAATACAGACAGAAGACTCAATTTCCCTTGAGTCCGTCGCAGCCTTCGTACATGGATTTCTCATCTGGAAATGAGAGAATCCGTCTAGAAATACCTGAAATTCTTTCCATTTCTGAAATTCTATAACTCCGACTTGTCATGGAAATATCCGAAGCGTCATTACTTTGCTATTTAGTCCTCAGCGCCCATATTCATGGACAAACACAGCGTAAGATCGGGACACACCTTGAACGGGGCGGGGGTGAGACCACTCGCATTTCAAACTGCCTCCAGGCAGAGAACATTCCTGGGGAGTTCTCCAGAATTCTAGTTTGACCTAGTTTGCGGCTGGGACTTTTTGCCTAGGCAGTAGGTTTAGTCCACAGACAATGGGTTATCTGGAAGAAGACTCCCGTTTCCTGAGAGGTGTAATGGGATTAAACCAGAATACAACTGGAATAAAAAAGCCCTTCCTTCAGAACACTCCAAGTAAACAGGGAGTCGATACATCTGTTTCTTCACATGCAACCCAGGCAAAGCCAAACCCGGTTTAAGGAAGATGCTCGGGAACGTGGGTGAGCAGTACGTTCTTGTGTGAATTCAGCAGCTCACAGACCCACCTCTGCAGCTGATGTGATGTGACAAGCTGTGTCCTCAAGTGTCCTCATCCATGCTTGTATCAACTCTGTCTCCATCCACACAGCGCCAAGGGCCCGAAAAGACTCACCTAGGGAAATTGTAATAAATCAAAAACATTCTTAAGATACTGTCATGTAGCACTGGGGAAATTTGTATCCAGAGCTTGTGTTTGTAGGATCAGGAGTTCGGATTTTTCCACACTTCAAATCTATTTATTGGAGTGGGCTTTACCATTATTATAATTTCATATGTATTTAGTATTAAAAATAATGTTGAGTTATTATATATATATATATGCCAGAACTTTTCCAACCTTTTCCAACTTTTCCAACCTAGTGTCTTTTCCCATGTTCTTGTTGTAATTCTGAACTTTTTTCTCCCAAAGGCCTATAATACCCAGTAGTATCAAGTGGTCTCCCATCCAAATACTAACCACTCTTGACCCTGCTTAGCTTCTGAGATCGGACAAGGTCAGGTGCGTTCAGGGGGGTGTGGCTGTAGACCCCCTCATTCTGACCTTGAGATTCACTGCAAATTAGATATAAAATAAGTTGTCTAAGAGGTTATCCAGTGGGGGTGTAGGGGGAGAAGTACTTTCCTAAGACCTCTAGAAATCTCCTTTTTTTGAGTGAATTATTTTAATTAACACAGTTCCCTTCAGAGTTGTAGTTTCTTTGGTCCAGGGAATGACTTGAACTGGCTCTGAATCTGGATTTTTTTTTTCCAAGTCCCCTTTCTGTCTGGCGGATTCCCCATTTTGCTCACATGGTTCCTGAGGTTTAGTTGGCTGGCGAAGTGTCACGCAGCAAGGGCAGTTTCCAGTGTCCCCCGGGCTTTCAAAATACACCAAGAAGACTCGAGTTGAAGTCAAGAAGGGAAGGAGAACGGAAAAGCAGTAGAAGGTAAGGAGGAAAGGGAAGCCTGCAGCCGGTGGGGAGGGTAAAATAGCAGGCGACGCAAAGCAGTAAGCTGAGTCAAGAAAGAGAGCGTGACTTTGGGAGACAGTGGATGGAGCTGGTAGCTTTGGGAGACACGGCAGCTTGGGCGATTGGCGTTGGTCGTGATTTGTCACATTGAGAACACTGAGATGCATCCAAAGAAAACTTAAAAATCTGTAATCCTTTCATGGAGAAATATCCCTTGGGTTTACATTTTGTGTGTGTGTTTGTTGTATAACTCATGTTACATTTTCTAGAGAACTAGCATTTGAAATACTGGTCAATTCCTGTACAACCCCATGCTCATTACATAGCACAAGGTAGGTCCTCAACAAATACCTTTTCTACTTTTCAGATTTCCTCTCTCGGTCCTCAACAAATACCTTTTCTACTTTTCAGATTTCCTCTCTCAACCTTAACCTCACCGAGCTTTCGCTCTCAGTATCTCTGAGTTCATTGCCATGCTTTTATGAAGGCTGATCTACTTGAAGCAAACTCATTTCCCACTTTTTTTGTGGCCTTATGTAAAACTTACAGATAGAGAATGCTTCTGTCGGATGTACAGTCAACCTCTGTTTCTTATACTTGAAAGCCAAAAATGACAATAAATGGGTTAGTAAATACTCATTAAAATGGTCATGGTGGACCCTCTTCACCCTAGAGAAAATAAGACACTCATTATTATTTACTTAATAGATAAATGTTAACAAATAATAATAAAATGATATTAATAATTAAAAGATATTTTAAAGTAAGGAAAATACAACACATCTTATAACACTTAAAATTTATCAGAGATAGAAATTTATTACTATTTTAATAAACTTCAT
Organism: Lepilemur ruficaudatus; assembly: GCA_963574885.1. Taxonomy (NCBI): domain Eukaryota; kingdom Metazoa; phylum Chordata; class Mammalia; order Primates; family Lepilemuridae; genus Lepilemur; species Lepilemur ruficaudatus. The sequence continues at coordinate 32,984 of CAUYRT010036735.1, forward strand.
GAGTTGCATAGATCTTTGGGAATATGGCTAACACTTGCCACGTAAGCATTAACTGTAAACAAGCCTTGCTATTAATGGAATTATAAATAGAGTTACTAACATACATAGTTATAGTATTTAATGTAATTATTTATATATAATGTCTCTCTATATGATACACTTGTATCATATCTATCATATACAGATATGACATGATGCTTTAATGCTTTACAGCTTATAAAGTGTCTTTTGAGAAATGATCTTACTTAGCTCTAAGATAACCATGTGTAAAAAGTATTATCTCCATTTCATGGAGCAGAAAGAGAGGCTAGAAAACTTCCATGACCTGCTGAAGTCTCCCAGCTGCTCAGTCAGATCCTCTGACGTCTGTACCTCCGGGGCTATTTCTATGTTGTCCAGTTGAGTTTGCTGATGGAGTTGTGTTTGGGAACACGATTTCGCCCGAAGGGCATCTGAGTTGGCCACGGGTCATGCCGTACGGGTATACGGGTATTCTAGGATATCAGATTGATCCTTTTCCAGATAGCACGTGGAGTAGGACAGTAGTCCTCCTTGGCTAAAGTTTACAGGATCATCAGCTGCTCTGCACATTTTACTGTCCCTTGTTTATTCATTTTTGTACCTTTGCTCTTCTTTGCATTTAGAGAAGTCCCTGAAAATCGTAGCGTGTGGCAGCTAAGCTAATGGGAACGCAGAAATACCCACGGCCCTCCTTTGCCTTTGGTTGGCGTTCCCAAGGCAAAGCGGTGTGGCTGCAGCAGTGGGTCAGAGTGACAGAACCCCAAGGACAAGTTAAACCCAGGGGAGAGGGCTTAGGGTCCTCTCGCCAGCTGATTTCCCCATCAAGGGAATTTTCGGTCAGAGATAAAGCCCACATTTTGGCATGCATTAGAACCCCTGGAGGGCTAGTTAAACACACATTGCTGTCATTCACTCACTCCCCACCCACCTCCCGAAGTTCCCGAGTCAAGCAGGTTCAGGGTGGAGCCTGAAAATGTGCATTTCTAATGAGTTCCCAGGTGACACAGGTAAATCAGATGATGCTGCGGGTCCCAGGACCACACTTAGGGAGCTGCTTGTTTTAGAGATTTCGGGAGGTATTTCTCTTACAGAGGAACAGGGTTAGGGACTTAAGGATACAAAGGAGAATAATAAGTCATAATCACAGAACAGCGTGGAAGGGACTGCAGTAGGTGTGTGTGCTCAGAGGAGTTTGTGATCAGTACTGACTTGGCATCCAAGAATGCTTTACAGAAGTACTATTAATATCTGAAGGGAGAGTAGGAGCTCGCCTGGTGGCAAAGAGAATTCCAAGCAGACGAAACAGGACAAGCAAAGGCAAAGAACTTGAAAACACACACAGCATGTTAAGTACTAGATACGCAACAGATACCTACAGGTTGCTCAATATCATCTCTGTGTTTGTCGAATATTTTCAGCAATCTAATTTACTGTCGACCCGCTCCTTTTCAGACATTATCATCTTTTCCCACTCTCTTTTAATCTTCACTCGTTTTTCCTAGAAGGCAGAAGAGAAGTTATGAGCACACATGGCCTTGATCTCAAACAAGGAATGATTAATTATTATCTTTAATAAGCATAACACATTCTTTGTGAAACTAACATATGTCCATATGCTACCCAAATAACTAATTGACAAGTTCAGTGAATTCAGTCATTTGGCACCATGTAATTGGAAAGAAAAGTCTTTAATTTTCAAAATTCCCTTTTTCTTTTTTATGCTGAATTTCGTCAAATTGGGACAAAACAGTGCCATTAATTTTTTTTTTTTTTTTGGTAACTTCTAAGGCACTGAGGGTTCTGGAATGAATACTGCCCGCAGGTAAAATACATTATGGTGATATGCGCTCTGAAGCCATTCCCAGAAATAAACATTCTTTGTGTCACCGATTTCTGTTGCTTTCCTATAGCTATCACAGTCATACTTCAGTTTAATTTATAATAATAATTAAATATGCAGTAACCTGCCTCTTAAATGTTCCAAGTTACTTACCTGATTAAAAAAACTGATTTTAGGTGGTTTCTTGTTTAGTCAACTGATAGAAAGATACGATGGCTTTCTGAGGAACAACACCAGGTGGGAGTTGGAGATCTTGGCAGGACCCTGCTCAGAAAGCATGAGCTTGCTGCCAAGAAAATCCAGTGTGAGTAATCCAAACCGAGCTCCCTGGCTGACGAGTTTATATACAGATTTTAAAATATGGGTTCAAGGACTGCATACTTTGAGAAACTCACTTGTGACATATTTCCATAGGTCAATTATAATTGATTTTATTTTCTCTCTCTCTCTCTTTTTGGTCCTTAGCTTTTCTCCTTGTTCCAATAATTGATTTTAGAATTGCAAAATGATACTTCCAAAAGTATGGTATTGTCCTACGTGAAAGTCATTAGGCAATTTTACCTTGTTAAAGGCGGCTGTAAGACATTTAATATCCATTTCAACTCTTAAGATTTTTATCGTATTGTGGCCAATAAATCATCTTGAATTTAGAGATTTATTTTAAAAAGGAAACTGATGGTGATTTTAGCAAAGAGGTAGTGTGCTGTTGGCAAGAAGAGAATGTATCTCTCCAGTCAGATGAGGGCCACGGGAAAATGAAATAAAATACCAAATGGATTGTGTGTACCGTTCTGTTTAACACTATGGAGGACCTGTATGGGTGCTTAAGCAAGTATCTAACGTGTGGTTGCTTGATACAGGATTTAATTATTCTTCACGGCTTACTTATATTGATGTTTCTGATGACATTACAAATGAAGATTTTTCAGAGATGTTCCTGTACGAGCAAATGAAGAATTGAATCCCTCGTTCAAACAATTTGAAATGTGAACGACTCTGGCACATTATATTCAGATATTTCAGGCCCTAAAATGATTTCCTTCCCGAACTCTTTATAAAATTGCTTCAATTCTCCTTTTTGTGAAGAAGTTTCAGAAAAATAAGCTTCAGCTATCAGTTACACTAAAGTTCCCTTTCAGAAGTGATTGGAGCTCCAGGCTTGATGGGTACGTCTGTATCCTAATGCAATGAGTACATGGAAAGCAGGTCGATCCAGGGGCTTTTGGTATGCCTCTTTTCTTTTCCCCAGGTATAATTCCATGTTTTCACTTGTCTCCATAGAGACAGTTTAAAGAGCTCTGCTGATTCTTGCCTATGAAAGAGCACCGGTGAGCTTCTAGAAACATGAGAGAAATCCCAGCCTTTTGAGACGTGAGGAAAAGTTCTCAAACAGGGGGAAAGTTTGTGTTCTCCTGATGGGCACAATCTGGCCTCCTGTTGGTATGTTCTAGAGCTGAACCCCTTTAAGTCTTTGACGGCTTTACTCATCAATGACATGAGATATTTATGATGTCACACTGATTTTCAAGGGCTGCAAGGAATATTATTGGGCATAATAAGTGATTTTTGCTTACGTGCCAATCTTTAGCCAAGATTTAACCTGGTCAAACTCTAAGGGTTTGTCTTTCCACTGTAAATGTGGTATAGGGAACAGGTTCCGACCAGGTAAGTGCAGGGCATCACCTGTAGGTTTTATAATTGACAGAGGGCACTCATAAATGTCATTTAATGATGAACCCGAGAGAAGAGAAAAGGAGACATAGGAAAGGAGAAGGAGAAGGAAGAGAAGAGGAAGAGGAAGATTCAGTTGAATTTCATTATATATCCCCAAGATTGATCATTGTTTCTATGGAAAACCACTTTAAATAACAGGAGTTACCTTGTTCAGAAGATATAAATGGGGCTTATTGTCTGACTGTAATTTCTTTTTTAGCTTAATAATTTGTGGCATTAAAATTCACTTAATAAACAAAGTAGTTACCAGTACATTTTACCACCAAACCAAATATTACACCCTATATATTAAAAACATTTATTACCTAACTAATGGATTATGTTTATTAACAGTTATATTTAATAAACAATGATTTATTTTTACTCAAAAATCAAGAGGGAAAGGCTTTGCTTTGTCCTTAATTCTGTCCAAACCAAACTATCTGAAATTATTTCAAATGGTGTAATTATCCTAGACTGTGGTGAAATTCATTGATAGATTGTTTGATAGATTTACGCATTATTTCTTTAATCAAATAAGATACACGAACCCATAAAGAAGCATGGGCAGAACTTATTTCTCTAATAATGTAATACAAAGTGGCAGTTACAACCAACTGGTTAGAACTTACTAATTGCCTATAATTTGTTTGTGAAATAATTAACCATCTCTTTCTACACTTAAAGAGATTCGCAGGGTGTATTTGTGGAGTGTATGGTACAAAGGCTTTCTGAGTACATAGTCACCTCCATGCAATATTTTTGCTGTCAGGAGAATGAATCAGCAAATATAGACCCTGTTTCAGTTGGATTATGTGAAATCCTTCGAACTTGACCCCAGTGGGACATAATCCCATAGACACTGGACAACATGGTTTGCAAGACCCAGGGATGAAATTTCATTCCCAGAGTGTTACTCCTTGTATTTCCTATTTGTTTTATTGCAAAGACACCTTCTGATCTTCCTAATACCCTTGGAGTAAGAAAACTGGTTACTTCTGTCTTTAAGCACCATGTACAGTAGGAGGTTACGCCACAAGCCGTTTGCAGTGGCCATGTCTGTGTGGGAATATTATTTGAAATTAGGAGTCCATGTTTTAATGTGTCCTGTTATGATTACAAAGAGACACAGCCGCCATGGTGAAGAATAAATAGCTACACACTTTAAAAAGCCCTGCGAAGAAGTGATTTGGTTCCTACTTTAAATGACAGGGTCATTTGTCCTGAGAAACCTTGGTGTTTCTCTTGGATGTACTCAGAGACATACCCTTCCACCTGTATAATCTAAATCCATGAAAATTCTTTATGCACTATAGACTATAAATATACTACATCCCAAATATCTCCAGGGAAGGACTTGGCTCAAGGGACATCTGTCTTGGCATTTGTGTAGCTACATAGCAGTTTGCACATAGCAGACTCTAAATCATTGTTCATTTGCTGTGACTTAATCTGCCAAATTCGTAAAGAGTCCTATATTGGCTTACTGCTTAGTGAACAGATGAAACATAAAACCAAGAAGAAAGAAGGCCGGGCGCGGTGGCTCACGCCTGTAATCCTAGCACTCTGGGAGGCCGAGGCGGGCGGATTGCTCAAGGTCAGGAGTTCGAAACCAGCCTGAGCAAAAGCGAGACCCCGTCTCTAGTAAAAATAGAAAGAAATTAATTGGCCAACTAAAAATACATAGAAAAAATTAGCCGGGCATGGTGGCGCATGCCTGTAGTCCCAGCTACTCGGGAGGCTGAGGCAGAAGGATCGCTTGAGCCCAGGAGTTTGAGCTAGGCTGACGCCACGG
>CAUYRT010036737.1:0-11211 GCA_963574885.1 Lepilemur ruficaudatus
CAATTTTGGATTGTTTTTGGTAGAATCCTCAGACGTTGCAGTTGATATCTAAAAAGAAGTCACTTGCTGGAGCAGCACAAATCCTATTGAAGGGGGCAGAAAGACTGACTAAATCAGTTACTGAAAACCAAGAAAACAAGCTGCAAAGAGACTTCAATTCTGAGCTTTTGCGGTTAAGGCAACACTGGAAACTCAGAAAAGTTGGTGATAAAATTCTTGGAGATCTGAGCTACAGAAGTGCAGGTATAGACAATTTTTAAAAACTATGCTTTTTGTGTCTGTAAGTATATAGGGTTTATTGTAATGTAACACATCCTTCTATAATATATGGTTTCTTAGCTATGTTACCTTTTGAAATTTTAATTTTGTGTACAAATAAACCAAAACCACTTTTATTGTAGCCTTATAATAAGTAGCCTAGCTTCAATTTCAAAACGTTTTAGATACATTTAATAGAAAGTGCAAAGACGGAGTTTATGTGCTAACACCCTGAACCATAATTGACATTTTAGTTAGAAATTAGGTAGAACTAGACAGACTCTTCCATCAAAGCCTTACCTGTAACCCTTAAAAACTGGACATAAAAAGAGCAAAGAAGGATTTCTATTCTTCCTTATTCTTTTTTTCCATTTAGTCTGCTAAGATGTTAACATCCTGGGTGAAGAGAAAGGATGGTGGAAACACTTTGTTATCTGTTTTCCTAATCAACCAAGGCTATAACATAAATTTAGGAAATTACTTTTTTGAAGTATACTAAAGTTTGATGATGCTGAATTCATATCTTTTGGTATAAATTCTTTGTTGTTGAACTATGATGGGCGGTTTTATAAGGTATTAATGGCAGTGTTTTGTAAGCCGCTGAGGTAATCCGAGGGGCTATGTGGGGAAAGTTTATAAGGCTCACACAGCTCAGTGGAGTAAAAGCTTTGAATGCCAAGGCATGCGGCAAGGAGTCCTGGCTGTGATAGTTGAAATACCAATACTAGAGTAATATCTTGAATTCATTGCCAGAGCAAGCCATCATTATCCTAAAATTAAAGGAAGGTAAGTTGAGGTGGTTAAGTCAAATCCTAGAGGACTAAGTGCTTCAGCATTGATATGAATCAGGGAATTTTGAATTCTGAAGATAAAAATCCCATTATAAAGATGAGTTCAGGATGATAAGGTCATTTTTATATGTTAATGTGTGGTCTGTGGAAGCAGTGCTTTGAAGTTTTAGGCATTCTAATAAGTTCTTTTCCACAAATGATTATGTGCAAGTACTTTATCTAATTTCTCTCTTTGGGACAGGCAGTCATGATTACGAAAGGATTTGATTACATTGTTTTAATTGCAAGAAGATCTTGAACATCTTCCCTTGTTATAAAACAGCAGTTACATTTAACCACCCACTCCTCGGATAATTCAACAGCCCAGAACCACTTTCCCAAGCTTCTGGCTGCATAAAAATCTAGGAACTGGTTGAAAAAAGGTTGAAAATTTTATGCACAATTATCCTTTTGTCTTTTTGTTGCTGGATTCAGAACACTTAAGTTGCAACCTTATTACAGAAGCTGAGCTCCAGAATTATTTTATCCCTAAGGTTTAAATTTGAGGAATTATTTGCTAAAAGTATACCCATTTTTATTAAAATTCCATTGGAATAAAAAAATTTCAATGATCTGTGGAGTTCATATTATAACGATATCATTAGACTAAGGAGTTTTTTTTTTTAAGGTAAGTAACTTTTTCCCCTATTTCCTTTCTTCTTTCTTCTCTTTGCTCTCCATTTTTCACCTCTTCCCCACTAAACACACACATCTTTAGTTGGAACTCAATTTATGATTCAATGATGATGTGGATATGAAGTAATATATACTTAATAATATATATTAATATGTTAAGTGTTTCTTACTTTCCTGTTTTTAATACCCCATTAGGATCTCTCTTTCCCCATCATGGTACATTTGAAGTAATAAAGAATACAGATATCGATCTGGATAAAAAGATACCTGAAGATTATTGTCCCCTTGACGTCCAAATTCCTAGTGATTTGGAGGGGTCCGCATATATCAAGGTATTCGTTAAAGTATTTTTCAAGTGATTTCGTATTACTAGCCCTGAAGCTAATTTGCTAACTTTTTCTTAAATGTTTTTGTTTTCATATAGGTTTCAATTCAAAAACAGGCTCCAGACATAGGTGATCTTGGTACAGTTAATCTCTTCAAACGACCTTTGCCCAAATCCAAACCAGGTGTAGTTATATTTCATCCTCTAACTTCTGGTCTTATCTGAGCTTACATTTGTAAATAAACTAAAGATAAATATAGGTAGAAAAGAATATGTGTTTTGGAGTAAGAAACATTGGAAATATGCTTTTTAAATTTGGTAATAAATCATTAGTGAATAGCTGTACAATTTTTTGGTTTTTTTTTTGAGACAGGGCCTTGCTCTTGCCAGGACTAGGGGGCAGTGGTGTCATTATAGCTCACTGCAACCTCAAACTCCTGTGCACAAGTGATCCTTCTGCCTCAGCCTCGTGAGTAGCTGGAACTGCAGGCACATGCTACCATGCCTGCCTAATTTTCCTATTTTTTGTAGAAATAGGGTCTTGCTGTATTGCTCAGGCTGGCCTCAAACTCCTGGCCTCAACTGATGCTCCCATTTGGCCTCCCAGGGTGCTGGGATTACAGATGTGAGGCACCTCACCTGGCCCAATGTTTTTTTTTTTAAGATTGTATTTATTTACTAGTTTTTTCTGTGTAAAAGTGAAATTTTTACATTTGGGAAAGAATATGGTGTAATGTAGTGTTTTTTGAGCTTTTGATAAATATTCAGATCACCATTTAAGCTAGTTAATGCATAATATAGTTAGATAACTGATATATACATGTATCCCTTGTCTTTCAGGTTCCCCACATTGGCAGACAAAATTAGAAGCGGCACAAAATGTTCTCTTGTGTAAAGAAATTTTTGCACAGCTTTCTCGGGAGGCTGTTCAGATTAAATCACAGATCCCTCACATTGTGGTGAAAAACCAGATTATCTCTCAGCCCTTTCCAAGTAAGTGCAGCCAGCCCTTTTGACACTTATAAACAGGACTTTGTGATTTGGGGGACAGTACAAAGGGGATAGTAGCTATTTGGGTGTGCTGAAAGGATGGTAAGAGCAAAGACATAGTGTGCTCTCTGTAATGGTAGCCAGTAAAGCACGTAACACAAACTGCCTTGATAGTTCTATTCTGTGTCCTAATTAGTGTGACTCTTAGATTTTTAAAACAGTATATATTAAAAATTTGCACTAGCATCGCTACTATTAATATTTAGCAATAGTTGCTTTGAAGTGAGATCTTTCAGGGATTCTGCCTTATTCATTAAATGAGATGTCAATTTAAAAATATTTACTCAAAATATTTCTAAATTTATAGAAATTGAATTTTAATTATATTATTCAAAAGCTGTTAGACTTACTCTGAAGGTCAGTTTATAGTTGGCTGTATTCTTGTTTTTTACATAAATTCTAAGGACTGTCTTCTTAGATCTTATCAAGGCCATAGGCTTTAGTAGTGAAAGATTCCATCCTGGTTCACATACGAGCAGGGAAGGATGTGTGTCTTTTACTCTGTAAGACCAGATACCAACTCTTATTTTAAAGGCAGGAAGAAACAATATATAGGTTTTGTTCAACAGTCTGTAGCCATAGCTCAAGGTCAGCAACCATATTATAGGTCAAGAGAATTTGAATTGTTAAAATACATACATGGTAGTTTATTGTATTCATGAAGTCATTTTGGTATAAAACATTAATCATGAGGCCCGATCTTCAGGTTTAGAATGTATCTTTTGAGAATGGGCTGATTGTACTTTATGAAGACAGTTTGTACCTTTCCATATTTTAGGTTATTTGCATCTGTCCTGCTTCTTTTTATAAATAGGCTTGCAGTTATCTATTTCTTTGTGCCATTCCTCAAATGATAAGAAATCACAAAAATCTGCTACTGAGAAGCAAAGTCCAGAAGACCACCTTTATGTCCTAGAACATAATTTGCATCTGCTGATTAGAGAGGTAATGAAATAAATGCTTTTCTTTGTATTGTGGTGAGCGTATTCAGGGCAATGAATATACACATACTTCTCCCCTCTGCTGAGTCTTGATGATTCACGTAGGAACAACATTCACTATCTGATGTGAAAGATCGTTGTTGTGTGCTGGGGGAATATTGAGATACCCTGTTCCCAGGCATTACTTCTAGTGGTGGAAATACACACGTTTTATAGTAGAAGTATGCTAAAGGGTACAGAGGGAAGGGTGATTCTGATGGGGGTGAGGGAGGGTATAAGGGAAGATGTGAAAATGTCTTGCCAGAGTCTGTGAACTGAATAGTTACTTCAGGACATATTCTACTTACAGGTTGTTTACAACTATATTTCCAGAATGCTGGTTCACAGTTTAGGCTAGTTTCAAAAGAATCTTCTGGCTGGGTGAGGTGGCTCATGCCTGTAATTCTAGCACTCTGGGAGGCCAAGGCAGGAGGATCTCTTGAGCTCAGGAGTTCAAGACCAGTCTGAGGAAGAGTGAGACCCGGTCTCTACTAAAAATAGAAAAAATTAGCTGGGCGTGGTATTACACGCCTGTAGTCCCAGCTGCTTGGGAGACTGAGGCAGAAGGATGGCTTGAGCCCAAGAGTTTGAGGGTGCTGTGAGCTAGGCTGATGCCACGGCACTATAGCCTGGGCAACAGAGTGAGACTCTTGTCTCAGGGAAAAAAAAAAAAGAATCTCCTGAGAAACTTCATAGAAGTACATATTACAGCCTCCCTTACCCCACCTCAAAATCTGGTTCAGACTGATGGTGTAAGCGTCAGTGTTGTTAAAAATTTCCTCAGGGGATTTTGATAGGCAGCCAGGTTTGGGAATTTCAGATCTAGGGTATAGTAGAATAACTATTTACTGTTTGCATATGTTCTGTTGACGAGAATCAATGAAGAATATTTTTTATATTTTAAAACTTTTAAAATAAAAATTACAGCTTGAGGTCCTTTTGTGGTTTGTAAGCATGATGATTGGGTTGTCACACTCGTGTAAGATGTGCCTCCTGCAAACCTTGTTACTTCTGCACATTACTCATCTGATGTGAAAAAAGAACAAATTAGAGCTTGAGAAGGGACCCTTTTCTTAACAAAACTGCATTATACATGACCTACTAGATGCTAGCATTTATCTCTTTGCCAGGATTGGTTTCGTATGTGGTTCAAATCCATTGCTTTCACTGCTTCCAAGATGTGGGCTGCATTTTGAGTAAATATTGTGTAGCATTTACTATGTGGGTATTGGTCATTTAAAATGGCTGTTTTTGTTAGTTTCATAAACAGACCCTGAGTTCCATCATGATGCCTCATCCAGCAAGTGCACCTTTTGGCCACAAGAGAATGAGACTTTCGGGTCCTCAAGCTTTTGATAAAAATGAAATTAATTCATTACAGTCTAGTGAAGGGCTTCTGGAAAAAATAATTAAACAAGCAAAGCATATTTTTCTGAGAAGCAGGTAAGGATGAACAAAGTTACTGTCTTTTCTTTGAAACTGTAGTTAAGTTTCCTTTATTCATGTACGTTTTTGGATTCTTGATTTTTTCTTCCCTAGGAGAGGAAGGTGGCCACAATGTAGGAGTTTATGGTCATAGACTGGATCTTGTCGAGTATGGGGAAGTCTTAGATTCATGGCCTCTCTAACAATATATTTCTAACATTGGTACTAAAATTTTGCAAAGATAACTGACTAGGAATATGCCTGAGAACATCATATTTTCTTCAGTAACCCAGCCTTGAGATACTAACTTCTGGATTGATTTAAATCTCTTTTGAAGCTCTCTGTACTTTTTGTTTATTCCACACTTCAGGGTTTGGAGGGCCCTTTCCCATATGTTGACTTATGTAATCCTTGTTCTTTGGAGTAGATAATGTTAACCACATTTTTACTGAGGAGGATATTAAAGTTTAGAGAAGTTTATACAACTTGTTCAAGGTTACCCCGCTAAAAAGTAGTAAAACCAGGATTTATGACCAGATCTGTGTAACTGCAGAGCTCATTTTCTTTCTTTTATGCACATTGTTTACAAAGGAACTTGGCATTATGAACATAAATATATCTTTTTCAATGCTAAAGCGTGTTCTTTTATTTTATTATTGGAACTTGATGAAGAGGTCTGTTTTTACTTCATTCATAATTGTTCCTTGATAGTACATCAGAATTTCAGGTGTGGGCACATTGTCATACAATAAATGATATTTTGTTTTTGATTTCCAGTTTTTTCTTGTTCATATAGTCATGGTTTTATTAGCACATTAGTTTGTAGTCTTAGAGTAGAAATTTAAGTCCTTGAGCTTTTAGTGAAAGGAATTAGGAAGACATGTTAGAGAACACAGCGTGGTACAGTGAAAGGAATAGGGAATTTAGGGTGAAAGATGTGTTTAACCCAGGACTAAACCACTTGCTAAGTAACTTTGGGCAAGGCAATTAGTATCTGTGGCCCTCCATTTATTTCTCCGTCAATTGTGAGTATAGAAGGCTGATCTTATTAAGTAATGTATGCAGAAGTTCCTTACAAACAAAATATTATATGGTGGGTTACTGTTGCTTTCTTTTTCTTTTTAATTATTTTATTTTTTTTAATTTTTTTTTATTTTTTTGACAGAGTCTCACTCTGTTGCCCAGGGTAGAGTGCCGTGGCGTCAGTCTAGCTCACAGCAATCTCAAACTCCTGGGCCCAAGCAATCCTTCTGTGTCAGCCTCCCAAGTAGCTGGGACTACAGGCATGTGCCACCATGCCTGGCTAATTTTTTTTAGATTTTGTAGAGATAGGGTCTCACTATGTTAATCAGGCTCAAGGCAGCACTGGCTGAAATATTTCTTGAGCTAAAAACAACAACATCCAGGCGGGGGGCGGGGGCTCACGCCTGTAATCCTAGCACTCTGGGAGGCCAAGGAGGGAGGATCGCTCAAGGTCAGGAGTTTGAAACCAGCCTGAGCAAGAGCGAGATCCCGTCTCTACTAAAAATAGAAAGAAATTAATTGATCAACTAAACATACATAGAAAAAATTAGCCAGGCATGGTGGCGCATGCCTGGGATCACCTGAGCCCAGGAGTTTGAGGTTGCCGTGAGCCAGGCTGACGCCACAGCACTTTAGCCCGGGCGACAGAGTGAGACTGTGTCTCAAAAAAAAACATCAACAACAACAAAAACAACATCCAACACAGTTGTTAACTTTTAAACTGATTAATTATGTCTGAAATATTTTGCAGTAGAAGTCATTTTTTAAACCTTGTGGGGCTTTGAGTTCGGCAAGGCAATTGTTGATGTACGCTGTGCTCACAGAAAAGAGAAATCCCTGAGAAAAAGAAGAGAACTGAGAACCAGACCAGGAAGGGCACGAGGTGGTTTTCTGATTCACCCACGAGGTGAAGTGTTAGTCTTGTGAATTATGGGCTATTTTCGAGCTTATGTGGAAAAAGAGCTGTAGCCTTAGACCAACACAAGGTGAGGAGGTCGATCTGTTTAAATCCAGGAGTTGCAGGGTTTGCCCTCAGTGGAAGCCTGGGCTAGAGTAACAGTGGGATGGCAGGGAAGCTCATCTGTCTCTCCCTGGATGAAAAAAGTTTCCTAATGTGAAACCCTAGGGCTGGGTCTCTATTAGCATAGGATTTGAATTTAGACTATCTGCACGGCCCGGAAGCTTCCAACCTGAGAAATTACCATCAATGTTTCTTTAGGCTTGGTGACACACATGGACTCTTAGCAGAAACCAGTGCAAAACTGCTCTGGAGGGGTGTTCCCATAACCCACTGTTAGAAATCCTAATGGGTTATGAGGTGGAGGGAACATTCTAAGGATGCACTGACTATATAATTAAAGACAGAAAGGCTTTGAAACAAGAAAACAGCACTATGAAAAAAGACTAGACAGAGTTTTAAAAGAACCAAGTAGAATTTCTAGAAATGAAAAATGCAATTGTTGGTATTAAAAGCTGAGAGGGCAAGTTAAAGAGAAGATAAACACTTCAGAATTAAACGAACTAGAAGATAAATCCAAGGAAAGTACCCAGAATGCGTTACAGAGAGATGAAGAGATGGAAGAAAAAAATGAGAAGGTAGGAGACATAGACAATAAAACACATGCAAAAGCTCCAACACAACAACCGTAACAGAGATTTTTAACCTTTTTTTGTGCCATAGATCCCTTCTCAGAATCATGTATTTAAAGGTATAAAATAAACATAAGATTACAGAAAAAATCCAATTATGTTGAAATTCCGTTACCAATACGCTTTAAAATCAGCCCAATTGAAGTACACGTCACGTACAATGAAATGCATGCATTTTAAGGGTGCAGGTTAATGAGTTGATAACTGTATGCACTGCCCCTGCCACCACACTAATGAAGGTTCCTGTTAATCCCCCAATCCCTACCCCTGCCCAGGAAACTGGTTTGCTTTGTCATAATATGTTAGGGATATATTCATACACTTTTCATATAATAAGATGCCACACAGCAGCTAAAGTAAAATAAGTAAAATACCATAATTTCTGTATATAAGTTTTAGACCTAACTGGCTGACTGAATTCCCTTATTGTTTATATTCATTTTCTGATAGTCTTGAGTTTTCCAGATAGTCATTTCATCTGCAAATAAGGATAATTTCACTTCTTGCTTTCCCAATGGTGTACAAATTTCTTCCTATTTTTTTCTTTTCTTTTTGTTTGAAACAGGATCATGCTCCGTCACCTAGGCTAGTGTACAGTGGTGTGATCATAGTTCACCGCAGCCTCGAATTCCTGGGCTCAAGTCATCTTCCCACCTCAGCCTCACAAGTAGCTGGGACTACAGCATGTGCCACCATGCCTGGCTCATTTTTTTTTATTTTTTGAAGAGATGGGGTCTTGCTATGTTGACCAGGCTGGTCTTGAACTCGTGGCCTCAAGAGATCCTCCTGCCTTGGCCTCCCAAAGTGCTAGGATTACAGGCATGAGCCACTGTGCCTACCTCTTCCTATTTTCTAACTGCATTGGCTAGTGTCCTTGGGACAACATTAAATGATAGTGATCACAGTCAATGTCCTTGCGTTTCCTGACATTAGTGGAAATAATTGTTTTCCCATAAAGTATGAAGTTCACTTTGGGGTTGAGGGGTGTTTGTGTACATCTATTCCTATCATGTTAAGATCAGTCTAATTTTAGGAACTACCTTTTCAGTATCTCTGGAAGTGATCATATCATTTTTCTTTTTTGATCTTTTTAACAGTGAATTATAATAAAAGATTTCCTAAAATTGAATGCATTTTGGAAATCTACTCCCTCAGTTATGGTGTTTAATTCTTCAAATATGTTGCTGGAATCTATTTGCCAAAATTTCATGTTAAAGTTTTATAGCAATACAGCCATATGCTGCATAATGACATAACAACATTTCCCTTTTTTTTCAGAGACAGGGTCTTGCTCTGTCACCCAGGCTGGAATGCAGTGGCATGATCAGAGCTTACTGCAGCCTCTAATTCCTTGGCTCAAGTGGTCCTTCCACCTCAGCCTCCCAAGTAGCCGGGACTACTGCATAATCACATTTCAATCAGTGATGGACTGCACATATGACAGGGGTCCCACAAGATTACAAAGGAGCTAAGAAATGTCTATCCTCTAGTGACATCCTAGCTACTGTAACATCATGGTGCAATGCATTACTCACGTGTGTGTGGTGATACTGGTATAAACCAACCTGCGCTGCTAGTCGTATGAAAGTATAGCACATATAGGAGGATCACTTCACTTGAGCCCAGGAGTTCGAGGCTACAGTGAGCTATGATAGTGTCACTGTAATCCAGCCTTGATGACAGAGCAAGACTTTGTCTCAAAAAAAAAAAGTATAGCACAAACAATTATGTACAGTACATAATACTTGACAATAACTATTACTGGTTTTTGTATGGACTATGCTATGCTTTTTATCGTTATTTTAGAGAATAGTCCTATTTATACACATATGAAAAATAGTTAACTGTGAAACAGCCACAGACAGGTCCTCCGGGAAGTGTTCCAGAAGAAGGCATTGTTATCATAGGCGATGACGCTCCATGCGTGTCATTGCCCTTGAAAACCTCCCAGTGAGATAAGACGTGGAGGCAGAAGACAGCCGTACTGCTGTTCCTGACCCTGTGTAGGCCCAGGCTAATTTGTGTATTTGTGTCTTAGTTTCTAACAAAAAAGTTTAAAAAGTAAAAAAAAAAAGATGATAGAATAAGATTGTAAAGAAAGAAATTTTTTTTTGGTCCAGCTGTACAATGTGTTTGTATTTTAAGTATTTTAAGTGTTATTATGAAAATGTCAAAAAACTAAAAAAAATTTTAGGCCAGGCACGGTGGCTCACGCCTGTAATCCATCCTAGCACTCTGGGAGGCCGAGGTGGGCGGATCGCTCAAGGTCAGGAGTTCGAGACCAGCCTGAGCAAGAGCGAGACCCCATCTCTACTAAAAAAAATAGAAATTAATTGGCCCGCTAAAAATATATACAAAAAATTAGCCGGGCATGGTGGCGCATGCCTGTAGTCCCAGCTACTTGGGAGGCTGAGGCAGAAGGATCGCTTGAGCCCAGGAGTTTGAGGTTGCTGTGAGCCAGGCTGACGCCACGGCACTCACTCTAGCCCAGGCAACAGAGTGAAACTCTGTCTCAAAAAAAAAAAAAAAAAATTTAGAAAGTAAAAATATTACCATAAGCTAAGGTTAATTTATTATTGAAGAAAGTTTTTAATAAATTTAGAGTACAGTGCTTATAAAGTCTGCAATGGTGCACAGTAATGTCCTGGCCTTCACATCCACTCAACACCCACTGAGTCACCCAGAGCAACTTCCAGTTCTGCAAGCTCCATGCATGGTAAATGCCCTAGTGCCCTATACAGATGTTCCTCTTTTTTTTTTTTTTAAATCTTTTATACCGTAATTTTTTTTTTTTTTTTTTTTTTGAGACAGAGTCTCACTCTGTTGCCCGGGCTAGAGTGAGTGCCGTGGCGTCAGCCTGGCTCACAGCAACCTCAAACTCCTGGGCTCAAGCGATCCTTCTGCCTCAGCCTCCCAAGTAGTTGGGACTACAGGCATGCGCCACCATGCCCAGCTAATTTTTCTATATATTTTTAGTTGGCCAATTAATTTCTTTCTATTTTTTAGTAGAGACGGGGGTCTTGCTCTTGCTCAG